>APFE030815262.1:81256-193572 GCA_000404065.3 Pinus taeda | reverse complement strand
ATGATTTATTTATTATTCATTATTTTTATTATTACCTATTATTTTGTATTATTTATTATTTATTAAGTGGTTTATTTATTATTATTCATTACCATTATTATTTATTTATTATTAATTATTATTGTTTTTTGTATTATTTTTATTAATTCTTATTATTTATTATTTATTATTAAGGGAGGGATGTTACAGTCGGCCACCAGTGATTGCTTGGCCTGACACTCACTTGTGTTGTGGGTGGAGCTCTTATAGAACTCACACCACTTTCCCGTGTCCTTCTTCGGCTTTGCAGTATTGTCCTTTGATTGTGGCCTTGGCGGGTTGTCCTGGGTCATCCCGCCTTGGCTTTGTCCTTTGTTCTGCGGTTTGGGGGCACCTTTCCCTTGCTTCGGATTCACAGATCAAAAGTCTAGCTTCTTCTGTTTAAACTTTTGCTTGATCTTGACGGCGTATCAGTTCGCCATGCCAAGCGAGGAGATGTCCAGGAACTCCATCTCATCCTAGATGTATCTATGTAGGTAGCCACAGTACTTGAGTACCAAATGTTTCTCAGAATCCTTGATGCCCAACTTCGTGCACAGGGTGTGAAAAACATTGGTAAAATCCGGCACATCTTGGTCCCTTCCATGCCCCAGCGTGGTCCACTTTATGTATTTGTCCTGATAGCTCTCGATAGGGTAGTATTGCTCCTTGATGGTGTCCTGGAATGAATTCCAAGTGGGAGTGGCTGAAAACAGTGAGTTTGTACTTTCACCCTTCTACTCACAATAGGTTTCCCACCAGTCCTTGACGTGGGGGGCAGCTTTGAGAAGAGAAAAAGTAATATTTTCTCGGCTAGAAAAATCATGAACATAAAAATATCCTTCTAATAGATTCAACCATTTATCTACGACGTCTGCATCTATTTGGTCCTCAAATATGGGAATGCCAAAGTTTACTTGTACCTTAAAAGGTGTGGAGCCTCCAAAGTGGCTGTTGGATGTGGATGCACTGCTAGTGGGAAACCATTGAAGGATCTGAGCAAAGTTATCCATTATCACGTTCCTTTGTTTCTCAAGGGCCTCCTCGAGAAATATTTTGATACGATCTCCTGCTCCCTCGTCTTTCTTTTCTTCCTTCATGGGAGGCCATTGGGATTTACGAGGCTGGTCTTGCAAAGGTTCAACCAGTTCGAGCCCTAACTCCATATATCCTGACCTCGTTGGGGACATACAAAGAAAAATAGAGAAAGAACAGACCCTATGATACCACTGATCCAAATTTAAACAAGAACACAACAAATTACAGATATAACCATAAATACAGAGATGTAGTAGCAATAACACTTCCTTTGATTACTATCAAATAATGAAATATGCTTACAAACAGTATGGAAATGAGACTAGCTCGACGATGGTAATTGATCTCTAAGAAGAGATGTGGTGGCTACATGCCTCTGAACTGTGTTACACTAAGACTCAAGGGCCTTTTTATTATTGAACAATAAGAGCAAACCCTAAACAACCAAAACCCTAACCTGAAGAGATGTAACACCAAGAGTTTATGGGCCCCGTTGGGGTTAGTTGGACAACCAACTTCCTAGGGTTGTGACTTGGTCATATTATCTCCATTTGATGCGCATGATACCTTGTTGGAAAGATCTCTCCAAGGACTACGACGGAAAAGGTGATTTTATTATAAAATCATCGGTGGTAGATTGCCAAAAAAACGTCGTTTAGGGCCTCAAAACGACTCCAAAAGTTTAGGACCCAAAAAACTGCTAGAAATAGTAAACTGTGCTATAATTAAAGAAACTGAAAAACTGAAAGAAACAATGGTGGGGGTCCAAGTGGAAATGGAGGGTGGCCACCAATATCCACCTAGATCATATCCAAATTGTACAGCTTATATGACCTATACAACCACTAAATTAGTTCCAAAATTAATTTGAATTGTGTTCTAACAACTATTGTATAGTACAACACTTAGAAATTTATGCCCCTTCTCTGCCTCAATTTTTGTGCCCCTTTACTGTTGTATAAATTTTTTATTTTCAGTTGTACAGTTTGCAATTAATTCTCACACTTCCTTGGGATTCATGCTAACACTCTTGTCTTGAAAGTCATGCCACTTGGCTGCTATACTAAAAAATTCATCTTCCTTCCTTCAACTCGTCCTTTCTCCCTTCTCATGAATCTCTCACTCAAAAATTAGAATGGAGGTTCTCCTTGGGGTTTGTGCCATTATAAAGCCAAGAGAGGATGTCCTTTGGCCTTTCACCTAGCCTCCAAGATCAAGGGCTAAGATTTAATCTTAGGCTCTCTTGATCCAATGATTGTGTTTTAATCTCTTATTGACATTAATAAAGTGTACTTTTCCCATTAACTTTATATCCCATAAAGTTAAATTAAATCCCAAGTCACTTTAGGAAAATTTGTCACATGTTAGCTCCAAGACTATGTGGAAAACACTTTTCCTAGCTAACTTCTAATACTCCCTCTTAGATAGGAAAGTGGTCTTCACCACTCCCATTTTGGCCCTGAAAAATACAAATGTTCACTTCATAAGGGACTTTGTGAGAATATCTGCATCTTGGTCATTAGCGGAAATGTATCTCAGCTTCACTACTCATCTTTGGACATGATCTCAGATGAAATGATATTTTATGTCCATATGTTTGGACTAGTCATGAAATACTAGATTATCCAGGAGTTTGATGCAACTATGATTATCATAGTATATCATGGTGGGATCCAATTGTTGTCTAAACAAACCCACCAACAACATGCAAATTCATATGGTCTCACAACTTGCCTGAATAGCTACAATGTATTCTTCCTTTGCAGAACTTAGTGCCATTAACTGTTGTCTCTGGTTGAGCCATGACACAATTGTTAAGGCCAAACTAAAGAAACATTTGGAAGTGCTCTTTCGTTCCACTGCACTACTTGCCGAATTTGAATCCATGTATCCAACTACGTGAACTCCATCCCCTCGCACATAGTCCATTGTCCCCTACAAATATCTCATCACATTTTTTGTTACAGAGTAATGTAGTCTCCTAGGCTCCACCTAATATTGACTGAGAGTGTTAGCAACAAAACAAAAGTCTGGTATGGTGTTGACCTAATACATCAACGAATCAATGAGCCGATGATAGAAAGTGGGGTCCACCAACTCTCCCTCATAAGTGTTAAGCTTTTGGAAGTTAGTGATCATCGGTGTAGCCATAGGCTTGAAGCCCTCTACCCTTAATCTCCTCAGAATATCAATTGCATACTTGCCCTGTCTCAGAAATATATGCCCATCCTCTTGCCACACCTCCATCCCAAAAAAATAGTGGATCAGCCCAAGGTCCTTCATCTTGTACTCTAAAACAAGAGCCTACTTGCAAGTAGATATTAATCTCTCCTTTCTTTTCATGAACAAGTCATCTACGCACATTACAAGAATGAGGGGATATCCTCCAATACAAATGTAATATATGTTTGGATCTGCCTCACTCTTTTTGAAACCAATCTAGTGCAAAAAAGTATATATTTGTGAATACCAGGCTTGTAGAGCTTGCTTTTGTCCATATAGTGCCTTCTTCAATCGACTCACATGAAACCCTCCCCCATGAATCTCAAAGCCCCGTAGTTGTTCATTGTACACTTCCTCTTGTAGAAGTCCATTAAAAAATGCAGTCTTCACATTCATCAAGTGGATCTTCCACTCCATCTATGCTATAATGGATATCATTGAATTGATCGAAGTGTGTCAAGCAATAGGTGAAAATGTCTCATCACAATCTAGTCCCTCCACATATGCAACTTCTTCTCTCCACAAATCTTTCTTTGTACTTCTCTATCCGTCCATATGCAACATACTTGATGTTATAAAGTTACCTGGAAGTCACAAATGAATGGCCCTTTGGTCTTGTTACCACCTCCCAAACATCTTTCTTTATGATGGAAGCATACTCGTCGACCAGGGCATCTCTCCATATCTACTAATATGTTGCCTCCTCATATGAAGAAGGATCTGCCTCTTAGATGTTGCTCACCATAGCCAAATAACTATAGAACCTATTTGGTGGTTTACTCTCTCTGACAACACTCTTGGGACTCCTCACTAACTCCTTGGCTTCTTTCAAGAGCTCTTGTAGTCTCTTAACTTTATTTATCAGTAGATTGGCATAATCTTGCTTGTCCTCCTCATTTACCAAAAGTGTATACAAAGACTGTATACTCAAAGATTGTCCACTAATGCTCTGAGATGTTGAACTAGGTGTGCCAGTATCCTATCAAATGATAATATGGGATCCAATGACAGCTAAAACAAGTGTAGAACCAATGCCATATGAACTCATACCTCTTGAACTCTATGTCCATGTGGTCTAAGGAGTGTGTACCTGAGGTCCCTGATAATTTCCCTCCAAGGATCTTTGAAAGGTTCTATTCTCCTCAAATCTCACATCCCTCAAAACAACCTTCCACAAGGAAGGGATGTATATATAGTAAGCCTTTGAAGTCTCGCTATACCCAACAAGGATACCCTTTTTTGTAGTGGGTTCTAGCTTCTTCCTCTTCTCTGAAGGGACATGTGACCATGTCAAACACACAAAGATATGAAGTTCCCAACCTCAGGGTTCTTCCCAGAAAAAGCTTCCTCTGGGGTTTTCCTCCCCAATGCATAATGACAACTCTTGTTTTGAACATATACTATGGTGCTACAAGCCTTAGCCCAAAGAAAGAATGGTAAAATCTAATTATGCAATGTAGCTCTAATTGCTCCCATAATGGCCTTGTTCTTCCTCTCTACAACCCCATTCTACTATGGGTTCTCAGGAATTGTCATCTCTCTCTTAATGTCTTCCTTCTCACAAAACGCCTTGAAGGAAATGCAGGTATACTCGCCCCCATTGTCTGACCTGAACACCTTAATCTTCCTCCTTGTATAGTTCTCCACAAGAGCTTTGGACTCTTGGAACCACTTATAGACCTCACCTTTGGTCTTCATGAAATAGATCCATGTCTTCTTGGAGAATTCATCTGTGAATATAACATAATAATTATAACCACTAAGAAAGATTGAAGACATCAGATCACATACATCATAAGGAACCAAATCAAGTATACCTGTTGTCCTGTTATCACTACTTGGAAAAGAAGTCTTGGTGTACTTCTTGAGAGCACAACCTCTACACACATCCTCATTCTCCACATTGAAATCAAGAAATCATTTGACAATCTCCCCCATAACTCTGAGAACTCCATGATGTAAACGAGCCATCCTCCCATTCCATATCTCACATATATCTCTACTACTATTGTTGTTGTGAATCTAGTCATGGCTACGCTGAAACATGAGTCTATACAACTTCCCCTATCTATTTCCAATCACTTTGGTTGAAGTGATGTTGGACCCCTTAGGGTAAATGAGTAAATGTCCACATCTAAACAACACCTCAAATCCCTATCTTCTATGGAGAAAATTGAAATAAGGTTCTTCTTCAACCCAAGGACATACAAAACATCACTCACTGTCATAGGTGACAAAAACTCCCTCTCAAAAGAAACAGTGCCACGCCCAAATGCCTTGACTATGGTGTCATATCGAAATACCACCTCACGAATAACTCCATCCTCTCTAAGATCAATAAAGCACTCTGACACCAAAATATGGCATGTGGATCCACTATCAATATACCAAGCATTTGAGGCATCTGACTAGAAACAAGACATGTAATCAATGAGAACCCCTTCTCAAATCATGTGGAAAAATCAATCACCTCTACTGAAGCTACAGCCTGCTTCTTCTTCTTATTTGGGCAAGTCACTACATAATGTCCCATCTTATGACAAGCAAAAAATTTCACTTTTTCAGTTCCTAATTTTGGTCACCCTTCCTCTTGGCCCCATCCTTGGGCCCCTTTTTGAATTTCTTCTTTCCCATAGTTGTAAGGGCCACATTCTCCTCACCATCTCCAAGTTGTTGGCTAGAAGAGAAACCCCAAAGTATCAGTTCCTCCTGCATTAAATCATCCTGTAGTCTTGGGCAATTAGGTAGGTTCTCCCTGACAACAATCCCATGCACAAAGCTGACCCATGGTTTAGAAATCCATTTAAGACAATTCTAACCAACTTAGAGTCAGCCTGTCCATCTCTAATAGCCCCTAACTCATCATGTATCTGTGTTAATTTGGTAAAGTATGAAGATATTTTGTCATTTTTTGTCATCTTGGTGCTCCTTATTTTCTCCCTAAGCACCAATTTCCTATTTTGATTTGAACTCTGATATAATTTGTAAAGTGTTTCCCAAATTTTAAAAGCATGAGTCTTACCTATGATATGATGAATCACATGGTCTTTCACTGCATTAAGAAGAATCATCTTTTGCTTCACCTTCTTCTTGTTATTGGTTGTCAACTAAATTCAATCTCGAGGAACAACACACACATGCTATGTGGTATCCCTCACCTCATTCTCCTCCAATATCAGTGCGATCCTTTCCTTCCATGCATTGAAATTTGAAGTTGCTTCCAATCTGTCCTCAAACCTCAAACTAGTAGCCATGACAAAATCAAGAAATCTTCTTCAATTAATGAGAAAAATATGAGTACAAGGTGTTGTCCCAATTTCTGATTCAATCTGAGTATCCAGTGCCTCATACATGTAAAAAAACCACTCAAGAAATTTATTACAATTCAAATTTTTCTTGTAGAACTTTTGTCAAACACTTTGTAAACACTCAGGTTGTAATTCCAATAAAAATTACAACTTAGAAAATTGCATTCACTCGGAAAATTCAATTCTATTTTTTTATGAAACAACACATATGACAAATTCTAAACTTATAATTTAGGAAGTAGCTCAACAAACCGTGAAATTGTACTTAGAAATTTTGGACAAAAGTTCTTGAAAAAACCTTGAAGGGAAAACCACATTGGGAGAGGGAGTATTTTATTGTTATGTTTCAGCAGTCAAAGTTTACATAGTAGAATTAACATAGTAATAGAATTACAAATTTATCTTGATTTATGAGCCACAAAACAACCCCCAAATGAGTTGTACGATCTGCCTCGAAGTGTGTGCCCTCTTTTGTCCAAATCATATAGCTTGTATGAACTATACAAAAACTAAATCAATGACAAAACAACCTTGAATTGCATGCACATAGTTGTTGTATTGTACAAGACTTCCTTAGAAATTTTTTCCCCTTCTCTGCCTCGATTTTTGTGCCCCTTTATTGTTGTATGAATTGCTTATTTTCAATGGCACGGTTTGCAATTAACTTTCACACTACCTTGGGATTCATGCCAGCACTCCTGTCTTGAAAATCATGCCACTTGACTGCTATACTCAACTATTCGTCCTCCTTCCTTCACTTCGAACTTTCTCCCTTCTCATGAGTCTCTCACTCAACAATTAGAATGGAGCTTCTCCCTGGGATTCATGCCAGTATGAAGCCAAGAGATGGTTTCCTTTGGCCTTCCACCTAGCCTCCAAGATTAAGCGCTGAGACCTAATCTTGGGCTCTCTTGATCTAATGATTGTGATTTAATCTCTCACTGACATTAATAAAGTGCACTTTTCTCATTAACTTTACATCTAATAAAGGTAAATTAAACCTAAAGTCACTTTAAGAAATTTCCCACATGCTAGCTTCAAGCCTATGTGGAAAACACTTTTCCTAACTAACTACTAACAATATGTGCAAGGTGTCTCTAATGATCCTAGGGTTCCATATCCATTCTCTAAGTGCAAGATGCCCTCTACCAAGGTGGTCACTTAACATGTTCAATGCACCCATCCTCCTCAAAAAGTACACCTTTGTAGAAGATGTCAAACTACCACATGTTGCAACTATCATATCAAGACGTGTGCCTCTTGAGTATTGATCCCAAGATATTATATAACTACTGACTATCCCAAACACCTATATTTTTGGAGAGTCCTATTGCAGTCAATTCACAATCAATTGTAGCAAATCCAATGTGATATCGCTACCTTCAAAATTCAATAACACAATTGATAGTATAAACATTTAAAGTATCTTCATCTTCAAGTTGCTTCCAAATTCCTAGTTCCATTTCCACATTCATCCCCTAATTATGGCCAAAAGGACAATTCATAGATATAAAAAAGGGAAAGGTTTGAGATGGGATTCTATCATTTCTCTCATAAGTAATTATTAAGAATAA
Source organism: Pinus taeda (assembly GCA_000404065.3). Lineage (NCBI taxonomy): Eukaryota > Viridiplantae > Streptophyta > Pinopsida > Pinales > Pinaceae > Pinus > Pinus taeda. Next base: position 185,411 of record APFE030815262.1, on the reverse strand, counting down.
ACATTATATTTATTTACCATTAACCCTAATATTGATGCTTTTTACCATGCTTCCTTTGATACAATGTAACATGGAAAAATTATTATTTATGTGGTATTATCCATATTTTTAGATGTGGTATAGTTTTTTTTAGTATGCGTATATGAAGTTATTTATTTTCTTGTTTAATTTTATTTTGATTTTTTCAATCAGTTATAAAGCACATGGATACTTTAGGTGCATTAGATTTGTAGCTTATTACATAAAATGGTATATAATTTGAGAGGTTTTATTCAAAATTTGATCATCCTAAATTATTGGATTTGAGAAACCACTTTTTTCTATATTATCCTTCTCAATTTTCATCCCCTCCTAATCTTTATCGACCATATCTCTTTTTCCAATTATTACAATGTCTCTACCTCTATAATTTATCATCAAATATTTATGAATCCTTACAGCGAATAGTCAGTTTCGTACTCCTTTACTCTACCTCATTGGAGCGACCTTTTGCATAGCCTCTACCTCCACCTCTACCTCCTCCATCACCTACAATTACCATTATTAGTAATTAATTGTCCTACTATATTTGGAAATAGAAACAAAAACCACCCTATCGTTACATCTTTTGCAAACAACCTAACATTGTTCAAATTCTATGTTTACTACAATTATTACAACCATACCTATGTTTTGCCACTTATTCAATTGAACATTCTAATATTATTATTGTTAGCGCTGCTATGTAACGTTGATTTTTCAAGGTCAGAGATGAGCTTGGTCTGCTTGGTTGAGCTCAAAAGGAAGCTCACAGTGGTAATTTTCCTTTTCTTCCTTTACCTCACTTATTATCCTTCATCTCTGTTTCCTTTGTTTTTCCTCCTAAACCCAGCGAAATAGCCCCTTTTTCCTTTAAGCCCCGAGCCCACCATAAAACTTCAACCATATGACTTTGCCCCTTTATAACTCATCACCTTTTATCTCTGTCGTTGATCTTCCTTGCTGAATCCAATGGCTCTTGTCGCGCCCGATAAAGCGACCCGCTCGACCATTCCCAACAGTCTGATCATCTCTGCCGAGATTTGATGGCCTTCGCACTTATCGCGCCCACGATGTGATCAAATGTTAGCGCGTGATGAGAGCGGTTTTTCTCTCTCATCCACCACTACGTGTTGATCACTGAGTGGCATCGCTCGGTCTTGTCCTTTTACTGCTTTACGCCCGAAGGTGGTGCAATCGATACTGTTTACCAGCCGGTCAAATCGCCTGCCTATTAAACTCAGGCACAACTCCATCGCCTGATCACCGTTCGATTTGTCTACCTAAGATCTAACAGCCCAAATTCAACCCACTCCCACCTCGGCCGATATCCTCCGCCGAGCCATCTCCGCCGTCCGTTTCGTCGATCTGACGACCATTCTTTCCCCTCACCCAACTCTTCCACTCGCCATGCATTCCACGTCCTCCACTCATTCTGTTGCCCGAGGAGGAAGATGACCAGCTTGCCCATAGTCACAGTCAGACTTCCAACAACCATGTTTAATAGACAGTATGGCCAAAGGAGGAATTTACAGAGCATGACCCTGTAACTGCATTTATCAGTTATGGAACTTCACTGGTACGAGCGCCCCAACTCCCTAAGAGGACAGCGCATCACCTGAGTAGATTAGATTCATCCACTGAAGCAAGAAAACACGTTCAGAGAACCTATCAGGCAGTTAAATACAGTCGGTGGTCAATTATGACCCCTCCATACCTAAATGGCCAAGTACCCTTGTAATGTAAATCTATAAATACCCAGAAACAAGATGTAATAAAGGTTGGTGGTTGGTATTTTGATGTAAGGTTCAACTTCTAGAGACTGTAGATATTTTGTCACTTGCAGCGTCTCATCTTCATTTTTGGCTAATACAAACTTCTTTCGCTATTAATTGCTCACTTTCCATCTTTCTCTATTCTAAGCTTGTGCTTGATATGTTGTGTTCATGATCTTTTGAGGTTTAGCACTAGATAGCTGTCATCCTATCTATGTTAGATTGTTGAATGTTTCACTGAATAGGTTACTCAAGTTTCTTTCTATCTGCTGCAAGAGAGCAGTCATCCTGTCTGTGCATCAATAGAATAGATTTACAAGCTTCTTTACTAGTTGCAGCTGGCCATCACATGGTCTTGTGCATCTACTAGTGTGGTTAGTATTCTCCATATTCACCCAATATCTAAACTGTGAGCATTTGGTGGTCTAAAGCCTTGTAATCTGGGGGTGTTCATGCATGTTTGGAGTGAAACAAAGTAGAAGCGGTTATCTGGCTTGAACAAACCATCAGTCCTTCCATTAAACCTGCAAAAATAAGTTAAATTTATATGTTACCAGGCATCTCCGAGCTACAACCTATGAGATTTTCTTGGAATCCTAACATAATTGGTGCTGTTGCCGGGGAGAGGAGATTGAAGCTCAGCTTCCCCGGGAGAATGACATAGATCTAGCTTTTATGATAGACAAAGTTTGGACACATTATTGGTTGTAATCATCTATCTGGCAACTCTACTGGTGGACCAACCTTTTGGTGATTCCACATCACAGTTATGGCTTAGTTTGTGAGGCATACTCGAATAAATCCTCAGAAATCACCAGTTGATCCAGTGCCTGACCCTGAGAAGATTGTCAAGCAATGAAAAACATCACAGAAAGGAGCATCAGGATCAGGTAAGCCTAAACAATGTTATGTATCTCTGCAAGAGAGGCTCGTAGCTGATCATGTACATGTTGAGAATATAGAGCCTAGCATTATCAGTGAAGAAATTTTCCCAAAGATTCATATAGCTCCTTGTTCAATAAGTTCCCCTTTGGATCTCAGTCCAAAGAAAACCTCCCCTATAGTCCATCAATTTCCTTCTGCCCTCTCATTCATTTCTCAGCCTTCCGTATTCCAAACGACCAGTACCCTTCCATCTACCCCAGTCATGGCAAACCAACAAGCACCAACAAAGATGGAAATAACCATAGCTGCTAGGTATGGACCCCTGGTCCTGCCTGTTCCTTTGAATGCCATGCATGCAGGAGAATATCAGAAATACATGCCTAAGTTCACTAGTACAGAGGGAGTAACAACTGAAGAGCACCTTGAGTCTTTTTATAGTTATGCTGATAACCTAGATATCAGTGAGGATGATGTGTGGATGAGAGTATTTGTCCAAAGCCTCGATGGAGAGGCTAGAAAGTGGTTCAGAGAACTGACCCCTAGGTCTATAGCAGACATTGAAGCATTAGATGATGTGTTTTTAAAGCATTGGGGAGATAAGAAAGACCCGCTATACTATCATACTGAGTTTGGCAACCTCAAGAGGGAAAATGGGGAATCATTGTCTGGCTTTAATAAAAGATTCAATCGTATGTGTAGCAAGATACTAGTTGAAGTAAAGCCTATCCCCACCTCTGCCAAACTCACCTATTCCAAAGCATCTGACTCCGATTTCTGCCTGCTCTTAAGAGAAAGAAGATGTGCCACTCTAGCGGGAATGCAAGATGCAGCCCTAGAGGTGGAATCCAATATCATGGTTGCAGAAAAGCTCAAAGGCCATGCTGATAGAAGGAGGCAAGGAAGTGAAGCTTCTTCTTCTTCTTCATCTTCAGAGCCTAAAATAGACAAAATGACTAAAATGATAGAATCTTTGGCTGCTGAAATATCCAAACTGAAGGTTGAGCAGAATTCGGGGAAAGCAAGGCTGCCTAATACATTTTCTCCTAGAAATCCAAATCCATTTAGAAGAGAAAATGAAAAATTGTAGATCATTCAGAGGGGTAAAGAAGCCAGTGAAGAACAAAGGGTTAAGACTCCTTTCTAGAACGTAGTCATGGAGGAGAAACAAATTGATGAAGAGGATGAGATTCTCTGCATGGAAGACAAGGGCAGTGCTGCCTTTTTGACACTGGCTGCGTACGAAGAATCATTGCTCCAGGACCAGACCAGTCAAGAGTGGGATAGAGAAGATGTTTTGTAGACTGAAAACCAATGAAGATATAATCTACGGTCAAGAACGAGTAATGTCAAAGAGAGTCCCGCCCAAAGAGTTGTTGTCCCTATAGAGCAGCAGATTAACAAATAGAAGAGACCAGCAACTGATCCCATCATTCTCAAAGCACCAACTCAAGATGTAAGAGGCCCTAACAAGTCCCCTTCCCCTTTTAGTTTTGAATCAGAAGTCCAAAAACTTAAAATATCTGTACCTTTGATAGAACTTGTAAAGAGTGAGGCCTAGATGCCCTTGAGCTGAAAGCCACACAAGCCTCCACTGACTATGTAAATTTACAAGATGATAAACCTACAGTTGTGCTTAGCCCAATGAATGAATCCATTGATAACAATTCCCCTTCATTCTATGTCTCCTTGACCATTCATGACAAAATCCTCCACAACTTCTTGCTGGACACAGGTGCCAGTCATAACTGATGCCCAAAGTTGTCATTGAAGAGTTAGGGCTTGACATCACTAGACCCTATCATGATTTATTCTCTTTTGATTCAAGGAAGGTGAAATGTCTCGGGTTAATCAAAGATTTAGCTATCACCCTAACTCAACTGCCCATGAAGAGCATGATGATGGATATTGTGGTAGCAGATGTCCCCCCTAAGTTTGGCATGTTACTGTCGAGAGGATGGATTAAGAGGTTGGGTGGGACATTACAAAATGATTTATCCTATGCCACTATTCCAGTTTTTGGAAGAGAAAGCAAAAGACTATACAGGGAAGCCCAGCTAGCCTATATAATCAGTGATGAGAATAATCCCACTAATCATCCCATTTACACTGTGGACACCGACTTTGGGGCATGTATTCTCCAAATTGGAGAATCTCATAAGGCCCCAGTGCAACTCAAGAAATCAGTAAGCCAGGCCATGGAAGGGGAAGGGACACAAACTTGGGACATGTTCTTTTATGGATCCTGTTCAAAAGAAACCGCAGGAGCAGGAGTGGTGTTGGTATCTCCAAAACAAGAAAGCACACATCTGTCTTTTAAGCTAACTTTCCAGGTCACTAACAACATAGCAGTGTATGAGGCTCTGATATTGGGCTTAAACACTGCTAAAGACAAAGGAATCAGAGACATAAAGGTGTTTGGAGATGCTAATCTCATCATTCAGCAAGTGAACAAATCATTCCAAGCAAAGCACCCAAGGCTGAAAGCAAACAGAGATGAGGTATGGAGACTCAAAGATTCTTTTGATAGTTTTTGTATCTCATATATTCCTAGAGTGAAAAATCAGCTCGCTGATTCCCTTGCTGTGTCTGCTAGCATGTTCATCTCTCCCACTCCCCCTAAGTTGGTTTATGAAGTCCAGATAAAATATAGACCATCCTTGCCTGATAATGTCCAGCATTGGAAAGTCTTTGAGGATGATGATGAAGTAAATAGGTTTCTGCAAGTCGTTGATGAATTCTCTGAAATGTAAATTAATCAAGAGAATGAAGCTCTAGAAGAATGTCCCCAGCCCCAGCTGAAGAACAAAATTGGTCGAGACAACATTGTCCAGTTGCTTAGCAATCATATACCTAAAGGGCTAGTGTCTTTAGAGAAGCTGTTTGACCAGAATGATGTGCCCTATAAGATTGCCCAAAAAGAAGATCAGTCTGCAGTCCATAGGCATAACATAGGGAGTCCAGACCATCCAAAGTATATAAATCTGTCCAGTCACTTGTCTGATGCCCAAAGTTCTGAATATTGCACCTTAATGAATCAATTTTCTGATGTCTTTGCCTGGGAATATAGTGCCCTGAAAAATTATGACAAAAAGATCATCCAGAATAAGATCCCATTGGAGAAAGACACCATCCCCTTCAAACAGAAGCTGAGACCCATAAATCCTTTCCTCCCCCCCTTGCTTGAAAAAGGAATCAAGAAGTTGTTGGCTACCAAAATCATAGTCCCTCTGAGATATTCAAAGTGGGTAGCCAACTTGGTAGTGGTGAGGAAAAAAAGTGGAGAAATCAGGTTGTGTGTTGATTTCAGGAACCTGAACAAATGCTCCAAGAAAGGCAATTATCCTCTACCCAAGATGGAGCATTTGTTGCAAAAAGTCTCAGGAGCCAAAGTGATGTCTTTCCTGGATGGATTTTTAGGGTATAACCAAGTTGCTGTACATCTAGATGATCAAGAAAAGACTGCTTTCACCACTCCTTGGGCACTTTTATGTATTCCAAGATGCCTTTTGGGCTGATGAATGCTGGAGCCACCTTTCAGAGAGCTATGGATATAGCATTTGTAGGAGAGAAGGATAATTTTGTCCTTGTCTACTTAGATGATATAACAATATACTCCAGTAGCCATCAAGACCATTTGCAACATTTGAAGAAAGTGTTCTTGAACTATAGAAGGTTTGGGATATCAATGAATCCTAAAAAGTCGCAATTTGCTTTAGAAGAGGGCAAGCTGTTAGGACACATCGTTTTTGTTGCAGGTGTCAAAATTGACCTAGAAAGAGTGAAAGCACTACAGACCTTGTTTGTCCCAAGATCAAAAAAGGACATCCAATCCTTTTTGGGAAAAATAAATTTTGTAAGGAGGTTCATTTGTAATTTTGCAGAACTGGTAAAGCACATCTCCTCCATGCTGAAAAAGGGGTCAGAGATCAAATGGACTGAGGTAGCGAGAAGATATTTTGAAGCCATCAAGAGGGTCATTATGGAAGCTCCCACTTTAATCAGCCCAGACTATAGCAAGGAGTTCCATATCTTTTCATTTGCCTCAGGTGACACCCTTGTAGTAGTTTTATTGCAAAAGGATGATGAGGGTTCAGAGCATCCAGTGGCATTCTTTAGCAAAACATTAAGGGATGCTAAACTGAGGTATGATATCATCAAAAAACAGGCCTATGCTCTTATCAAATATTTAAAATCTTTCAGAATATACATTCTGCACTCCAAGGTAATTGCATATGTGCCCTCTGCTTCAGTAAAGGATGTCCTAACGCAGCCAGATGTTGATGGAAGAAGGGCCAAATGGATTGCAAAGCTTATCGAATTCAACATAGAATTCAAGCCCACCAAGCTTGTCAAAGGTCAAGGCCTTGCCAAGCTAATGGTTGAAAAAAATTGCAGGATGCTGGACATGAATCTGACACAAACTCAGATGATAGATAGACTGGGGAAGAAACAGTTGAACCAGGGCAAAACCAGTCGTTGGCTGAAAATCTAGCTTCTTGTGAATGGTATTCTACAATAGCTCAATTTTTGCTGAAGAGAGAAGTTTCCCCAAGCCTAAGTTCAAGCCAAGATAGGACTATTAAGCTCAGAGCAGCCAAATATTGCATTCATAAAAGCCTGCTCTATTGGAGGGACCCCTCTAGAATTCTTTTGAGATGTCTGGACAAAGAACAATCCATGGAGGTCATGCATCAGTTTCGTTCCAGCATATGTGGAGGACATCACTACTGGAAAACCACAGCCCACAAGGTCCTTAGAGCTAGGTATTATTGCCCCACGTTGTTTTCTGATGTCTTTTCATTTGTAAAATCTTGTGATAGGTGCCAGAGGTTTGAAGGAAAGCAGCAATTGAAATCTTTACCCTTGAAGCAAATACATGCTTGTGGCCCTTTTCAACAATGGGGTTTGGATTTCATAGGGGAAATTTATCCACATTCCAGTGGCCAACACAAATGGTTCTTAGTAGCCACTGACTACTTCAATAAATGGATTGAGGGCACCCCTACTAGGAAAGCTGATCATCATGTAGTCATGGAGTATTTGACTGAAAACATCTTCACCAGGTTTGGCTGTCCACATAAATTAGTTATAGACAATGCAACATGCTTCAAGGCAAAAGAGTTGGTGGACATGTGTGACTCAATGGGCATTAAGCTAATGCATTCCACCTCATATTACCGTCAAGGTAGTGGTCTAGCAGAATCTTCCAACAAGAGCCTACTAAGGATAACCAAAAAGCTACTGGAAGATAACAAAAGGAACTGGGATTCCAAGCTGAAGTATGCATTGTGGGCTGATAGAGTAACCACCAAGAAATCCATAGGGAATTCTCCATTCAAGCTGGTATATGGCATTGCGGCTATATTCCCAATTCAATTGACCCTCCCTGTGGTGAAGTTCTTGCAAGAAGAGCAGAATGAGGAAGATGACATGGCAAAGAGGATTAGTGACTTGGCTGAAGTGCATCAAATCAGAGATCAATTAGTTGACAAGTTTACAACACAATAGAAGAGGATCAAGAAAGCCTTTGACAGAAAGGCAAAGATAGTCAGTTTTCATGTTGGAGACTTAGTTCTCAAGTGGGATGCTCTGAAGGAAAAGAAAGGAAACCATGGGAAGTTCGATGCTCTGTGGACTGGACCTTTTATCATTGCTTAGATCCAAGGGAACAATACTTTCATGTTACAAAGTGTGGAAGGAGAGACAATTTTTTATGGCCCAGTTAATGGGCGATTTTTGAAAGTCTATGTTGTTTAAGGTCTTCAGGCCTAAATGTTGTAAATATGTTATTTATACCAAGTTTTAGTATAGACTTAATTAGACTCCATGCCCAATGGAACAATAGGGAATGTTGCTTATCTTATTTTTGTAGGAAAGGTAGTGGTCTACAGTTCTTGAGACCTCACAGGGAGGATCTCATCCCCAGAAGGAGCCATTGTTAGCTTTGCTATGTAACGTTGATTTTTCAAGGTTAGAGATGAGCTTGGTCTGCTTGTTTGAGCTCAAAAGGAAGCTCATAGTGGTCATTTTCCCTTTCTTCCTTTACCCCGCTTATTATCCTTCATCTCTGTTTCCTCTGTTTTTCCTCCTAAACCCAGCAAAATAGCCCCTTTCGCCTTTAGGCCTCGAGTGCAAAGCCTAAAACTACCATAAAACTTCAACCATATGACTTTGTGCCTTTATAACTCATCGCCTTTTATCTCCACCGTTGATCTTCCCCACTGAATCCAACGGCTCTTGTCACGCTCGATAAAGTGACCCGCTCGACCATTCCCAACCGTTCGATCATCTTCGCCGAGATCTGACGACCTTCACACTTATCACGCCCATGATGTGATCAAACATTAGCACGCGATGAGAGCGGTTTTTCTCTCTCATCCGTCACTACGTGTCGATCACTGAGTGGCATCGCTCGGTCTTGTCCTTTTACCACTTTATGCCCGAAGGCGATGTGATCGATACCGTTTACCGCCCGATCAAACCACCTGCCCGTTAAACTCCCACGCAGCTCCATCGCCTGATCATTGTTTGATTTGTCCACCTAAGATCTAACGACCCAAATTCAACCTGCTCCCACCTCGGCCGATATTCTCCACCAAGCCATCTCCACCGTCCGTTTCCTCGATCTGACGGCCATTCTTTCCACTCACCCAACTCGTCCACTCGCTATGCATTCCATGTCCTCCAGTCATTCTGTTGCCCGAGGAGGAAGATGACCAACTTTCCTGCAGTCACAGTCAGACTTCCAACAACCATGTTTAACAGACAATATGGCCAAGGGAGAAAAGGATAGAGCATGACCCTGTAACTGCATTTATCAGTTATGGAACTTCACTGGTACAAACACCCCAAATGCCTAAGAGGACAGCACAACACCTGAGTAGATCGGATTCATCCATTGAAGAAAGAAAACATGTTTAGAGACCCAAACAGGCAGTTAAATGTAATCGGTGGTCAATTAAGACCCCTCCATACCTAATGGCCAAGTGCCCTTGTAATGTAAATCTATAAATACCCAAAAACAAGATGTAATAAGGGTTGGTGGTTGGTATTTTGATGTAAGGTTCAACTTCTGGAGACTGTAGATATTTTGTCACTTGTAGCGTCTCGTCTTCATTTTTAGCTAATATAAGCTTTTTTTGCTATTAACTGCTCACTTTCCATATTTCTTTGTTCTAAGCTTGTGCTTGATATGTTGTGTTCATGATCTTTTGAGGTTGAGCACTAGATAGCTGTCATCGTATCTGTGTTAGATTGTTGAATGTTTCACTGAATAGGTTACTCAGGTTTCTTTCTATCTGTTGCAAGAGAGTTGTCATCCTGTCTGTGCATCAATAGAATAGATTTACAAGCTTCTTTACTAGTTGCATCCAGCCATCACATGGTCTCGTGCATCTGCTGGTGTGGTTAGTATTCTCCATATTCACCCAATATCTAAACTATGAGCATTTGGTGGTCTAAAGCCTTGTAGTCTGGGGGTGTTCATGCATGTCTGGAGTGAAACAAAGTAGAAGTGGTTATCTGGCTTGAACAAACCATCAGTCCTTCCATTAAACCTACAACAATAAGTTGAATTTATATGTTACCAGGCATCTCTGAGCTACAACCTAGGAGAGTTTCTTGGAATCCTAACAATTACCACTGAAGGTTATACTAAATTTCATTAGTATAATTTTTTGGCAACTTTAATGATGATGGTGGTTAGGAAGGATTAAAATATATCCTTTCTGATTTATATGCAGGGCTAATCACTTTAATCTAAAAATAAATAAAATAAAATAAAATGTTCTAAGGTCCTATTGAGTAGCGATTTGTATATATTTGACGAATGACAATTAGATACAAAGCTATAGAAACATCTAATGATGGTAAGTACAAATGCAATGGTTAATAGAGCATTGTGTAATGTGAGACATTTTGTTTGCTTATATCTTGATTTCTCTTCAATTACCACCCATCTTTATGAATCACACCATTACGTTTGTGAAGGGACAGATTCTTCCATCGTCCATTTATGATTTTCTGCTACATGTCTGCCTCCTTATTTTTAATAATCTTCTACAACTAGCACACCTAACTCGTCTGCCTCCTTACATTTGATACTCTTCTACAACTAGCACACCTAACTTGTCTTACTCTTCTACAACTAGCACACCTATCTTGGTAGGTGTGCTGTTATTTTCAGTGGGGGTGCAGTGAAGCATGAAAGTTAACGTTGGTTTGTCAGTTGTTCATTTGAATTCTTCGTTGACAGAGAAACAAGTGCGTATAATTGAGACAGAAATAGATTGTACGCGAGATCATTAATCCATTTAATCAGTGGGAAAAGCCAATTGTGTTTGGCATAGAGCCAAGGGGACATCATTGCAAGGGAAGAATGATGCAGCAACGCAACAAGGGGAAAGCAGAATCACCTTCAGTAGGAAAATCCTTGGTGTTTCTGTGGTGTTAATATCATGTCACAACATTAGTACACAACCCTTTTGTTTTTCCTATTTTTGTTTGATTAAAGACATCAATTTGACTGAGAATATCTCACTTCTATCGAGTCGATCTCAAAATCATCTTAGTATGTATAGTTGGTATATGGATCAACTCTGACTATGTCGACTAGCTTGGCCCATGCCAACATTGATAGTTTCTAAAGCCTTATGAACAATAAACAACTTAGAACTTGATATTTTCTTCAACTCATAATTTGCTGGTTCTTTCTACAAGCGAGCAACATCCATAAATAGTTAGAAGGGCATTGATTCATCTTGAAGGTCTTCATTTTCATTATTATCTTTTCCACTTCACATCGGCCCATTTGCTGCTGAAGTCCTAGATTTTATACCCAAAGCACTAAGCAACATCTTTTAAGTAGCATCCACTAGTAGTCACAAACAAGACTTTGACATATATTATTACGCTTTATCTTTCTTTGTACATTTTATGGAGCATCAACAACTAGCATCTTCTCAAACAACTTGAAGTTCTTGAATCTTACCATCTCTTCCACATTCAAGTTACCATTTCTATTCATTGTTGTTGTCACCTAGACTGAATGAACAAGGCAATAACACCAAAATGTTGAATCTAGGATGACACCAAATGATAACGATATAAGATTGAGTGCAAAATCTGGTGTCATTTGGTGCCAAAATTATGAAGATCACAAAGACAACAAGAGAATACAAGATGTTGTTAATTTTTCTTAAGACTATATTGTTCTTTTCTTTTAAAAATTGCATTTCTTCATTTACACATTAAATTCACCCCATAACATGATAACATTATTTAGATTTACATCATTATTCAACGACATATGCAACTATGTAGAAAGAACAATATCATCATCATCAATGCAATGAAACATAAAGGAACAACAAGAGAAAAACATTCACACATAGAGACACCAGGATTGGTTGGAGACCACGGAAAAACCCATTGTGGGAAAAACCCTTTCAAATTATTCTTCTTATTAGATTTTCATTGAATGATTTAGCAAAAGAGAGTACAATGATCCATATCTTCATCCATACAAATATCTAGCAAAAATCAACTAAACAATATCTGTGAGATGAACCCAGCCATGATCATACTCAAAAAATATGATTTAGAAGCCTATAATTAACTATCATTGTCTGCGGTCAACTGTCGAACACTGAGGTCAATGAGTGAAAACTTCGAATAACTGAAAAAAACCCTAGTTTTCAATTGCATGGAGGACATGTTGTGCGAGAGACTGAAATTTGGTCCTACAATATATAAGCAAACTTCATTCCTGCAATATACTAGTATACTTTGGTCCTCTTCTTCTTAGTCTCTTTAATTCTCTTGTAAAGGATGGATCTTCCTTTCTATGCTTCTTTGTACCTTATTCGTCAATAGAAATTGAAGGTCGAATTCATGCTGAAAAATTAATGCTTCAATAGGTCGAGTACTCCTGCTAATATATAATGTTTAAGTGGGACGACATTCATTCATTGAGGTCGACTTGATAGGAGGTTAGGCTAACTTGATGGGGGAGGGACAAACACATTTTTGACAGAAATATTTTTCTTTCTTAAATGAAACAATGAGCCCAAGAAGGGTATTTTACATCATGACTTTGATTTTGACTCAAGACACAAACCCTAGAGCACTCAATGGGTACTTTTGTCCTAGCGACAAAGTAAACAAAGCATGAAACCCATGCTTAATAATAATTTTATGTTTACAATAATTTTTCTTTTCTTACATTTTGAAAAATACATTAGATCATGACTCAAATACAATTATAAACACTGATACTAGTTATATTTCTTAAAACATGTCACTCCAGAAGATTCAATTTTCAACATAAAATGGTCGAGTCATTCCCTTGTGTTCCTGAGTGAGCCACAAGTTTAAGTCACTAGCCCACAACTTTATCACTTAGGGATACACTCTAAAGTGTAACTAGAAATGGGAATTTTAGAGAAACATGACTCTTTTGTATCATCAATCAATGGCCTTTCTAAAGAAATAAAGGTTAGGTTTGATTTCCTTTGTATCACTAGCTAAGATACTTCTGCTAGTGACAAGGAAAAAGGGGAAGCTTGCCTCTCTTATCACTGGAAAATAATATTTTGGAGTAGTAGACTCCAAGTATGCAAGAACTAAATTTGAAAATTCAAAAATAATCAATGAGCGAAGGCTAGTGGGGCATGTAAATAGTCAACGTAAACTTATAAATGAATACTCGTTCAAGGCTTAAAATTTGAAACCTTATTTCTTGAAAGAAACAAAGGAAGCGGGTATGTTACATATTTTGTGAGGTTGTTGGGTTTGATACCATAGCTTGTTCGAGATGAGCACATGCACTTGAGGGGAGGTGATGGATCTACCACATTGACAACTATTACAAATGTGCTTTTTGCAAGCATGATGCCTAAGAAGACTTGGTGATAGGTAGTTGATTGGTTCTAGTGGTTAATGATAGGTGGTAGATCTATGTGATTATTGGCTAGTATGATTTTATTTTCAATGGGTGAGATGCCCAAGAGGAATTGCAATAGGTGGTTGATTGTTTTGGTAAATTCTAGTGTGATTTTCAACTATGGTAGGTGGAGCATCTTCTTCATGTATTAGATTTTCTAGGATTGATATGGATTTGGCCTCTTGTTTGCCCTATAACATTGTGTCCAATCTTGGATGGTATGTGGACAATGAAGCTTTTATACGTATGACATATGACAATTCATTATCCAACAAATTTCAAGAAATAGGAGGTCACGAGTGTGAAGCTTGGTGATGATGCGACTTATCCTATGAGAGGAGTTGGCTCCATTTCCTTCCTTATCCCTTTAAGTGATGTTCTTGAGTTGATTGTTGTTATATTTGTTCTTGGTCTAAAGAAGAATGTTATTTTAGTGGCTGGTATGACAAATTTATAGTTGAGTTTCTTTTGAGGGAAAACAATGCACCATTAATGATTGTAGTTTAGATAGTTTGATGACTTTGGCTAGAGAGGCGAGAGAGAGTGGCCTTTATATGTTACTCGTTGATCCACTGGCACTTGTACAATACAATGGGAGTCTCAAAGAAATTTATTACTTTGTGGAGGTACATGCATAGTATGATGCTATGGAGATAGGTTTAAAACCTATTGTGGTTTCAATAATTGATTCCATGCTTGCAAATGATGAGAATGTTGTAGAGTATAGAGATAAGGTTATCTGATTATCTTAGATAGATGGAGTTTAATTTGATGAAATTATTTATATAGCTCCCAAAATATTATATTGTGATGATATATTTGACGATCTTTTGCTTGTTTCTTCAATTACCAAGGTTTTTCAGGTACATGAGAGGGATTATCATGCTCACAAGTTGTTGACAAACTTGCATAGGTTGTTACTTATACCATGAGCTTGGTATTTCAAGATCGAGAAGTTGAATTGTGATTTTGAAAGATCTAATCCACTTATAATGATCTTGTATTGATATGTTATTATCTTTGTATGTTGTATTAAATAGATCATGATATGTTGTCCATAGATTTTGGCTTGTGATGATGGAGTTTGATAAGTTTCTTATGATCTAAGTTTATGGTTTTTTAGATCCACTAGTGGTTAGTGTCCTTTTGGGGTTTGAGATGTTGTGATAACATCTTGTGTTCATGTATAAAGTGATACTTGTAAAACTTATAGGATTGATATTTTAGCATAGTGGAATAGTATGGGGAGAAAAGATGTGATATTTCATGAAGATGTGAGATGTTGCTCTTCATAATATTCTCCTTTAGTCATTGAGAAGAATGAGAAGTTATTGTTTTAAAGGTCAATCTTGAGACTCATGATGATTTGGATTAAAATAGGTATGAGGTGAGATTAGGTGTAGATATGCCCTAACCTTCTATCCTAGCACCCATGAGACCAAGATAGCTCACCAATACCTTATAGGATGTATATGATCATGTATGAGTGCCAACATATTTAGTGAGGGAAAGTATTCATCCCGTGAGAAATGTTAGTCATGTTTCTTTGGTTTTCTCCATCCATGGACCTTCCAATAATCCTAAGGATAGATGTAATACCTTAATGGAGAAGTGTGATGTTTGGAAAATAATGGTTGGTCTTGTGATTTGAAAGTGGTAGTTTTTGTGGAGTTGTAGAGAAAGTCAATAAGTTTTGGTGAAACCTCTTTTGTTGTAAAGAGGGAGTGTTAGCTTTCAGGGTTACTCTAAAAGTGTTTACACCAAGTTTGACAATACTTCACGAAATTTGGAGCACATGGTGTATGATAAACCCATAGATAGTTTGTGATGTATTTGCGCATGGGAATGGTCCATGATTAATTTACACATTGGAGATGGTTACTTGCAATAAATGCTTGTTTTATGCATGCTTGTCAATGCTCATGGTGTGAGCAAAGGTTTTCTTTGTTTTCCATAGCTAAGGTTTTTGAAATCTAGAGGAGTGTAGCCTTGTTATAAGGCTATGATATGTATATGAACTTCATATTTATGCATATTAATTATGTCTCCAACCATCCATTACCTAAATTATTTCATATTTGATTTTTGACCATTTATATTCTTGATAGTTTGTAATTTCTAGCTTTATATGTCTTGTTGATTTGACATAAGTTAAAGGTGAACGTGTTAAGTTATTTAGCATTATAATTGAATATTATAAGGGAATATTTATAGTTTTATGTACAAATTTCAAATTTGTTTTTAGATATATTATATGCATAGTAGAATTTCCTTTATGATGAAACACATTGGTTTCTTATTTCTTATATTGCCTAGTGGATTGACTTGAGTGAAATATTCCCCATTGTTTCTACCATATCTTTATACTTTATAACATCCCTAAGGATGAAAACTCATTATTTTATGGTCCAAGAAACCTCGAGGAAAAGGTGAAATTTTTGAGTTGCATTAAAAACCATTGTTCTAATTTTATTAAGAAGTTTCATAAACCCAACAATAAACCTAGACCCTAAATCCTAAACAATTACAAGAGAAGCACATTGTCATTAGTGAAATGATTATTGGTTGCAATTGTGTGAGATATATTTTAGTTCAAACCATCTTCGATGAACCGTTTACTCGTCAAGGAGCCATGAAGAAAATGCAATTCTTCTTGGCTTTGTAATGAAAGGTGAAGGGTGTTAGTGTACATAGATAGTTCTTAAGTTTACATAGGCTAAAAATTACTTTTTAGGTTGGTATACATTACTTGCTAGGTTGTTATACCTTGTTTTAGTTGGTATACCAACCAATTACGAGTTGGGCCTCTCTTGGTTTGTAATATCTAGAGGCATTTCTCCTATAATTTGACACAAATTATTTGATAAGTCAAGCCTTTTCTATGTAATGTTGTAGAGGGTTCTTACATCTATGATGCTTTTTTCCCAACATCTGCATGGTGGCATACATATTTTGTGCAAAATTGATCTTGGTTTATAAGGTTGTGGAAGAATACAAGGACATATTCTCCTCGCCCATAGGGGTACCTTCTCACTGTTAGGTCAAGCATTTGATGGATCTAAGTCCCAAAGCACCTCTACCTAATGGGCCGATATACCACTACTCTATTATGGAAAATGAAGAAATCAAGTGGCAGATCCAAGAGTTGTTGCAAAAAGGGCACATCCGACCAAATTCCTCACCTTGTGGGATCCCAATTGTACTTGTAGAGAAGAAGAAGGGGACCTGGAGACTGCATTGATTATTGAGCACTAGAAAAAATCACTGTCAGGAACATGTATCCAATCCTATGGATTGATGACCTTTTTGACTAGCTCAAAGGGGCCAAGTATTTAAGCAAGATAAATTCAAATTATAGTTATCACCAGGTTCTAATAGAACCCACGAATGTATGGAAGACCGCCTTCAAATCCAAGGAGGGCCTTTTTGAGTGGTTGGTCATTCCTTTTGGGTTGAAAAATGTCCCTACAAATTTTATGATGGATGACATCTAAGTCCTTTTACCAATTTGTTCATGGTTATATATCTGGACGACATCCTCATCTTCAGCAAGAGTTGGGATTTACCAACAAGGAACTCAGTCTGTGTTACATAGTTTAGATTTTTCACAACAAAGCTTGGATCTTCCAACAAGGAACTCAATTTATGTTAGAGAGTTAAAATCTGTTACTGCAGAGCTTAGAGCTGAGATAAATATATCATATACTTTTTTTCTAACTACAGATGATCTCAAATATTTGCTATAGAATTTATATAAGTGCCACATAGTTCAAATTAGTCCTTCATTGAACTCGGAACTATGTATCATACTTAGGATAGGTGCTCGAATAGGTAATCAGATAGGTACCACAAAGATAACAATATGATGTATTCTTCAACAAAAATAGAGAGAATATATTGCTCCTTCAAATACATTCACTTGCTTATACTTGTCTTGTATACTTTAGAGAGTCGAATGGATATGCTTGAGAGGTGAATACATGGAAATGAGAGCAAGCCAACTTGACTTTCTAGAAGGGCTGACTTGCACTTGTGGATCCTTTGTAAATTACAAAAATAATTTTCCTTCTTTAAAATATAATTTTCCTCCTTTCACTGCCATGTAAAGTATGGCTTACAAAATTTATTTTGACCATGAGGAACATGCTAGAGGGAAATAATTTATTTTTCAAGTTACAATGAAAATAAATCTTTCATGAAGACTGGCCATAGCTACATTTTCAGTAAATCTAACCTAGCATCCAATTTCAACAATGGATTCTTCAAAGCAATATTCTTATGAGGAGATGGTGGTAGAGACAAAGAAGAAGGAGGTGAATAATGAGGAGGATACGAGGGTCTTGAAGGAGGAGGATGATACTAAAGGAAGAGGGGGTTGATTACGCTCATTCTTTTCATAATTAGTTCTTTGTTCTTTTCGAAGCTATTTATGTTTAGAAAGATCCTCTACCTTTGACTACAACGTAGAAAATACCTAAAGAAAATCCAACTCAAATTTAAAAGGAATCTCACATCTTGGTGAAGCCATCTCTCCTCTTGGAGTGAAGCTCCTTGACCCAATTTCAAGATTATAAGCTTGAATTTCGCCTTCTCCCTTCTTAATCTTAGACATGGTAAGATTTCACACTCAAAAACCAAAATCAAACTAGCTCAACATACTCTGATTCCAAACTTGATCAGGATCTTTTATCACGAGCCTATGATTTATTGGGCTTAAATAGAATCTGAAATACCAAACTTAACAAAAAATCATACTAAAAATATGATAACATAAACAAACAACTACAGATAACATAAAAGAACACAATAACAAAGTTCACCTAGTGTGGGATATGTCTGCAAGTTCGCTTCCAATGGAGTGGACTCTTTAATTATGATGTAAAAATAACTCCAACTCCATCAATTCTCCAATCTCCACAACTTTCTCTTTACTCTGCTACTTTACAAAAAGACTCTAGAACCCCTCACAAAAACTCTCCTTTCAAGATTCTCCAAAAGGGAAAAAAATCTATGATTTATCACAAGAATAATGATAAACACACTACAAAATGGCAAGGCTCATCCTTTTTACACAATCATATTTGTGTGGAACATTGGCAAAATGTTTTACATATATAGGCATTTGGCTCCACATCCATGAGGTTAAGCCCGTGGAGTTTGCGGCCTAACACATATATAAATGGCATGTTTGTTTCAGTGGACAAACCATATGTTAAAACTATGTGGTCGACGATTGTAACATATTTTATTTATGGTATATGGTTATTGTAACCAACACATTTAATATATACCATATATAAACCAACGTATAACCATTGTTTGCATTATATATATAAATCCTTGGCACATTATATTAATCCAAACCATATGTCACGTGCTCATTGTTGTAACTGGAAGAGAACTTAATGGTTTGTTGGTGGTCATACAAAGGTCGTAGCCCACAACCTCCCTTTTTTCGGTCATACAGTCCAACTAAACATTAAGTATAGTAGATCCTGCCTACCTATGCAACAGATACTTATGGCTTATTGGTGGAGTGTGTGGTTAATTCACCAAAGGTCATGGGTTCAAATCTTGTTGATGCCAGTCTATCGATCCATTCCAAATTTTGGTGTTTGGTGGTGCCACATGGCACCCTTCAGTTGGGTCACATGTCACCATCGAATTGGTCCACCTCATGCACTGTCAACCATCTAATTAGCTAGTCACATAATGGCATTTGTTGACACGAAGTACTGCCATGTGTAGCTATTCAGTCACTGCCATGTGTCATATGTAGATCCTGCCACATGTCACTCTGGGATACTACCACATGTCATGACAAGATCAACTTCTATACATGTAACAAAACTTCAAAGTGTGATGACTTTCTCAAACAAACTCAGATCAATGTGATTCAAATTGTGTTAGAATCATATCGTCAAGCTCTTCGAGTTGGAACTATTTCCGTAGAACTTTTGGGACTCTAAATTTTAGGCCATCCCAGATCCTCCTGGGTCACTCTTTTAGTGGACCTAGACTTTGGATTATTCATAAACAAAGTACAATAATATGAATATCTAGGAATTCAGTGCTTTGTAAAATGTTCCTTCATTTAAAAAGCATGGATACCAAATTTGTCAGAACAGAAAGTATTCCAAGTGTTTTAGAAAGAATGCATTCTTTTTAAGGAAGGACCTAGATTCCAGATCTTTCAGAACAACTTTTTGGACCATGGTTCCAACGCATGGTCATGGCACATTGACATGAGAGTTTGATGGTTTATCCCTTGGGGCTAAGAAGTTATGACACATTAGCATCTTGATCATCCAAATATCCAAATTCCTATGATGTTTTCATTTTGGGCATCAAATTGCTTATGATCATAGTCCTTTTCCATGGTTTTTGGGCATACCATGGTATTCTCCCTAGAAGGGGATCCAAGGAACATTATTTTCTCAAATCACATCTCCATGAGGTGTTAGCCCAAATTTGAATATTTGTTATAAATAACCTGAATTAGGAGACTTATTTGTGTAATTGTGATCTGACATAGTGATGATGAAGTTTGAAGTTTGTAGAGCCAAGCTCAAAGTAGTCTAGGGATGAAGTCTAAATAAGACATGTAATCTATGGAAGGAATTTGTCTAAAATAAAGTGTTGAAGTGCATAATGAAACCTATAAAGTGGATTATGTTCAAAGCGTAAGATAATGTTTTTTTTTTTGAGTTAAAGGGTGCAAAAGTGTGAGGTGCATATATATGGATAAAGAAGCGACGAGATTAAATGACTAGTAAGCAATATATCAAAAGCTAAGTATACTGAATCTGATTAATGAAGTAAGTTTGAAGAAATTTTAAAATGAATTACATAGAACAAAATGTAGAGATTTGATTGGATCAACATCAGCCAAAATACAAATCAGAATTAAATCAAGGGATTGGTGTCTCCTTCAAGTTAGTGCTTGAAAAACTCTTAGGGGATTGGTTTCTCCTTTAGGTTGGTGCTTATAAAACAATTAGGGAATTAGTTTCTTCTTCAGGTTGGTGCTTATAGATGAGTAAGGAGATTGGTGTCTCATGTGGGTTTGTGCCTATAAATCAATGTAAAAATAGGATGGCACCTACAATATCAATAATTCAAATAATTTTTGTCATTTTTTCCCTTCAAGGGTTTAGTTGTTCTCATGTGTTGCTTATGTGATTGTTTCATTATTTGGTTTAATTATTTAATAAGTGTAAATTTTCCTTTATATTAATCAACCCTCCTCCACTCTTAGTATAATCATAATTCCAATAATTAGTACTATAGCAATTTCCTTCAGCAACAGTCTAACCATTGGAAGGGAGATCCAACAAGAAACATGGCCAACCAAGATGGTGGTTTCACAAATAGAGCTCCCTTGTTTAATGTAACAAACTATGCTTTCTGGAAAGTGAGAATCAGGACATATATAATGTCTCTTGGTGCTAAAATTTGGTATGCAATGGTGGATGGATATAAAGAGTCAGTGTAATTATATTTCACCTAAAATGTAAAAACAATGAATTTTATCATTAGTGGCGTCTTGAAGTTAGAATTTGTCAAAGTTATGCATTGCAAATCAACAAAGAAGATACCTATAAAGGAGATGACTAGGTAAAGAGAGATAAGCTTCAAGTTCATTGAATGTAGTTTGAAAGATTAAGGATGAAATAAGATGAAAACATAACATCCTTGTTCCTTCATGTGGATGACGTAGCTAATGTTATTAAAGGTATTGATGAAGTTTTTATAGGTCAAAATTTTTTGAGATCTCTCCCATCTATATTCAATGCAAAAGTTTCATCCTTGGAAGAATTGAAAGATATTAAGAAATTATCCGTGGATCAACATCATGGTATCTTGAAAACCTATGAGATGAGGACCATTAAGGAGAAGTAGGGATCAAGGGAAGCAACTTTCAAAGTAGCAAAGAAGATGCATGGTGATCATGAATGTTCAATCTCTAAATCTGATAAACAAGAATAATAGTTTGTGAGAAAGTTGAAGAGAGGATTTGGAAAGTATAAAGGTAAGTTGCATTTCAAGTCTTCTAGTTATGGTATAATTGGTCATTATGCTTTTATGTGCCCCTATGGAAAGATAGATAATGAATGTGATGAAAAAGAAATTAAGAAATCTAGGAAATTCAAGAAGGAGAAGACTTTCAATAAGGAAAATACTTTCAAGAAGAAAGGCTTCTATTCTAAAGAGGACAACAACTCATCAACAAAAGAGGATGAACAATCATTTGACAAAGATAATGCAAAATTTCCTTCTCATGGCCATAGAGGCCAAAAGTAAGGGACAAGAGAAAATGGACTTAGATGAAGAAGAAGGTGAAGTAAATCTTGAAGGTGAATTGGTTATTGCCTTGAGAGAAATAAACAATATTAAAAAAAACGAATAAGAAGCTAAGAGACCCATTGATGAAGTGTGAAAGGAAAGATCATGATTTTGATGAAAAATCAATCATTCTTCTAAAAGCTAAATTAGAAGAAGCTAATAGGATTGAATAAATACTTCTAAGTTAGTTGAAAGATAATTCAAAGGAATGTGAAAAACTAAAAGAGGAAATAGTTTCTACAAAGAAAAAATTAGAAAAAGCAGAAGCTTATGATAATCAGAATCTAAAGTTTTCCAAAAGAACCACTACCTTAGAAAAAATTCTTAATAGACAAAAATATCCCTTCATTAAAACATGTCTACGTTATGAAGGAGAAACTAGTATGAAGAAATATGAAGAAAAAAATCAAAAGGCTATGTTGAAATGCTCAAGGAATATAGCAGTAATGAAAACAAAGGCACTAACAAAGATCAGGAGCAACAAAGAAATACTCAAATCATCAATGAAAACAATGCTCAAGATGAAGTAAAGAACCGATATAGATTTGAGCTTCCTCATAGAGATGTTCAATGTAGAGCCAAAAGAACCCTTCCTCTATGAAGGTCGTTTTCTCCCAGGTACCAAAAATTCTTTTATGGCTATTGTTACTCATGTACTAATTTTGGTAAGAAAGATCTAAACTATAGAGCCTATGTTAGAAACAACTATTTTCAGACACCAAAAAGAGGTATAATAGATGTATAAATTTCCTCAAGATAAATTACAAAGGTAATAACCGTTTTGCTCCCCTAATGGATCTCATGAGTGTTACAACTGCAATAATTATGGACATAAGGCAACTAATAGTAGAAGCATTTAAATTAGATCTCACAACCCAGATAAGAAAACATAAAAGTGGCAAAGACCTGGAAGGAAAAGAGACAAGAAAAATAAGAGTTTGGTTATTTCTTGTATGCACAAAACCAAGGAAGTGAGTTGTATATTGATAGTGGGTGATCAAAACACACAACAGGTGATAAAAACAAGTTTCTATGTCTAAAAGAAGATAAAAGATGAATTGTTGCATTTTCCAGCAATGCACCAAGAAAGACTATTGGCAAAGCCACATTCAGTCTAAATAATGGAATAGGTAAAGCTCAAAATGTATTGTATGTTGATGGATTTAAGCACAATCTCCTCAATGTAAGTCAAATGTGTGATGAAGGGTATGATGTCAAGTTTCACTGTAAATGGCATGAAATCAAGAAAGAAGCTATAATAAAATTTATGGCAAGTGCATCAAGAACCCCAAGCAATGTGTATATTCTTAATGAAGATAATGAATAGTGTTGCATGGGGAAACTTGATGAAATTTGGCTCTTGCACAAAAGATTGGGTCACATCACTTTTATCTCCTAGTAAAGCTCAACAAGGAGGCAATGAAACATTTGTCCAAAACTTCAAATGTTGATAATACAATCTACAAATGCTATCAAATTGGAAAGAAGACTCGAGTGAAAGTTAAGGCAAAGAAACATTCAACAATATGACCATTGGAGATGGTTCATAGATCTCTATGGGCCAGCAAAAACATAAAGCCCAAGTGGTGAGAGGTATTTAATGCTAATAATAGATGAATATACTAGGCTGACATGGCTTGCATTCTTAAAAGATAAATATGAAGCATTTGGAAAGTTTAAAGTCTTGAAAGCTCTAGTTGAAAATCAAACTGATATGAAAATCAAGTGTTTGAGATGTTTTAAAGGAGGAGAATTCATATCTAATGCGTTTAATGACTTTTGTGAATAATGTGGACTAAAAAGAAAAATCTCAATGGCTAGGACCCCTCAACCTCAATAGAATGGTGTAGTTGAAAGGAAAACTAAATCAATGAAGCAAATGGACAGGGTTATGCTTGATGAAAGAAAGGTATCAAGAACCTTTTGGGCTAAAGATATTGACACATATTTTGAATAAAGCTCATATTAGGACAAACAATAACAAAACAACCCATGAATTATAGTTTGGAAGGCTAACATCAATCAAACATTTTAAAATAATTGGTAGCATATGCTATATCAAAATAAATTAGGACAATTTGGGAACATTTGATACCAAAGTAAACAAAGACATTTTTTTAGGATATGCAATCAAAAGAAAAGGATATAGATGTTATAATAAAAATATTGAACAAAAATGTTGACTACATTGGTGTGAAGGTAGATGAAGCATTAACCCACTGGGAGAGAATAATCAATTCAAATGAAACAAGCAACAATGAATGTGAAGTTGAATATCAAGGAGAAAGAAGAGGAAGAAGAGGCAGAACCTTCACATCCAAAGAATCCTTCAAGATGTGTTGAGAAGATTCATCCAAAAAACCAAATTCTTGGTGATAAACAATTAGGAGTTCAGACTAGAAGAATGATCCAAATAGAAAATGGCATTAACCCATGGTATTCATCCACCCATGGAATTTACCCATGGTATTGTGATATCCACCCATGGTATTCATTCACCCATGGAATTGACCTGTGGTATTGTGACATCCACCCATTGTATTCATTCACCCATGGAATTGACCCATGGTATTGTAACTGAAAAAGACTATAAGTAACAAGTCACATTTTATAAAAAGACAGATTGTCCGCCACAATGTAGCCTTTATAGTTAGTATCAGTTTTAATAAAAAGTTTCTTTGTGGTTTTATTTACTATGTGTTCTGTAATTTTCTTTATAGCATTGCAATTCTTCAGATCTTGGGGGCCTACTCCACAAGATCCATTTCAATCTTTTAGATATTGTGGGCCTTCCCCCAAGATCTGGATCAATGGTATTAGAGCAAGTTATGATTCCATGGGAATGAGGGTTTGATGCATATTTCAGTTTTAAAATTTTCAGCAATATTCAACAAACTTTAGGCATGTGCTACATCCTCCACAAAGCATTTTCTTGGGCCAAGTGGGAAGAATTTTTCTTTTTTTTTTTTTTTTTTTTCATTTTTTTGCATGAATGTTTTTGGGTGGCGAGTTTGCAGATACGATCTGAAAGTTTTGGTGCAAAATTTACAAAAACAAATAACATATCTAGATCCCTTGCGAAAAAATACCCAAATAAAAAAAAAATCAGCTGAATTGGAGTCCAGATGAGGGAGATATCGCTAATTTAAAATCAACTATCTTACAGAAATTTTTTCTGACGACAATTTGTAGATAATGACTCTCCTATTTTATTTATTTATTTTATTTTCTTTTATTTTGTTTTGCAATTTTGGTGCAAAACTTAAAAAAAGTGATTGTAGATTTGAGCTCCTCTTGAAAAATTTCTCCATTTCAAAAAAAAAATGGGTCAAATCAACGTTCGAATGTGAGAGATATCACTGATTTAAAACCAGCTATTTTTCAGAATTTTTATGACATCGGAAACGTTGTAGCATGAATATGAGATTCTAGATTGTACAGATAAGGATTTCCAACACATGGGAAGATGCAAAATGGTCTTTCTATTTCCAAAAATAGGTTATAATAAATATTCTGAGTTATATTGACCAAGTTATGTCCATTTTAACTCTGGAGCAGCATTCAAAGCAAGTTCCCTTTGGAGACGTGCCCTCCCACCCTGATTTAGTAGGCACCTACTTCATATTCATCAGTTTCAGCATAGAAGCATTCAACTTGGGTTATTTGGAGATGTGCCCTCCCACCGCAGGTTATGTAGGCACTTGCTACTTCATCAACAACCAACATCACAGTTATGGGTCAACCGCACAAAATCCTTGTCATCAAAGGCCATTTGTTAGGCCGCACACTGTTAGCATCACAGTTGGTCACAAGAATTACAGGGTATCTCTATCCTCAGATATTCATTTGTCATGGTTATGGGTCATCCAGAAACCCACACTTCATTGATGTCTATTTTCTCGGCCGCACATTGTCAGTATCACAATTGGTCAGAAGAATTACAGGGTAATCCTCGGATCTTTGTTCATCATAGTTATGGGTCATCCACAAACCCACACTTCATCGAAGTCCATTTGCTAGGCGGCACATTGTCAGTGTCACAGTTGGTCATAAGCATTACAGGGTATCTCTATCCTTAGATATTCATTCATCATGGTTATGGGTTAACCACATAAAACCCTTCTCTTCAGTGGCTCTTTATATTCAACAAAGGCTTCTTAGGAAGGAACTTCATGCAATGGGGACCATTGATTCTTAAGGAGGGAGGAATAATCCGAATAGAAAATGGCATCAACCCATGGTATTCATCCACCTATGTTATTTGATGCAGGAGGTTGACAAAAATGAGGTGGTAGTCTATAATTCAACTACTGTTTAGCTTTAGAGCCAATCAGTTGTGCGCAAATAGATTTTGTACGTGTATTTCCCCCTAAGGGTCCCGTTTATCTAACCAATCACGGTCGGTCCTTCTATGACTTTCCCTTTTTGTCTAGTGCTTCAATCTGTGTCATTGATCTCACTTCTCCAGATCCAACGGATATGGCATCATCCGCCCATCAACTTACCCAGATGATCTCCACTGTCGATGTGACCTGTCTAATCGAATGGCTATCGTGCAATCTCGCACAAATTCTTGCACGAACGATATCAGGCAGAGAGCGCGCGAGAAAAGTGGTGTTCTCGTGCTACATGTTGACCACTAAGGTTGATCGCGTGAAATTTTGGAATACCATTTACGACCTCTTGGGCGTGTGAGATACCCCTTCCCACTTATCAAATACAACCCACTTGTTTAATTCATTCTTTAAGAAAAGTGCTTAAGGAAAGGTTTAGTACTTAAGCTCAATATTAACCCTTAACACTAATTGACTGTGATTTATAAATAAAGTGTTTAAACAGAGAAAAATACCTGTTTAGGGTCCAGAACGCTGATACATAGATATGAATGAATTTCTCCACCAGGATTAACACATAACACTACACTTAATCATTTATTCAACAAAATGGAAATTACAAAGTCTTGGCCTTCTTGGCTCGATTACAATAGCTTCTCTGACTTCTATTTCAATATGAAAAACCTATCTCTCACACACCTCTCGCTTACTCACTCTATCATTCCATCTAATCTCTCTGTCATTACATTCTTTTATCTTTTATGAATCAAATCCCTATTTCCAAGCTCTAAGACACACCTATACTAACAACTTATCTCTTAGTCTAAAAATAATACAATATTCTAATTTTTACAATAATTGAGATAAATATTAATTCGAGAGATCCAACCCTCTCTACTAAAATTGATTTTGACCACTCAGGTCAATGAAATTCATCTCATGTTAGCCACAACATGTGAACATACAATCACATTGCTGGCTAAGTCCGGATGCTCCTACATCAGACTCCTGGGGAAGAAAAGAATTCTTCATCAAACTTTCAGGATTTACTCCATACTTCTGTAATTCTACTATTGTTATCCAACTAGCATCCTCCACTAGTTTTCCCTTCCATTTGACTAGATACTGAAAATAAACCTGTTCTCTGGCTCTTTTTGATACTCTTTTCTCCAAAACAGCTTCCACCTCTTTCTTGACTGTCTTTGGCATTTGTTCTTCCCAGTTTAAAGTTTGATCTTCATCTCCTATAGACATAATTAGAGCTATAGAAGGAACCTGCAGAAGATGAAGATCAAACTTTAAACTGGGA
Source organism: Pinus taeda (assembly GCA_000404065.3). NCBI lineage: Eukaryota > Viridiplantae > Streptophyta > Pinopsida > Pinales > Pinaceae > Pinus > Pinus taeda. The sequence goes on along the minus strand of APFE030815262.1, from coordinate 157,802 downwards.
AGAACAAATGCCAAAGACATTCAAGAAAGAGGTGGAAGCTGTTTTGGAGAAAAGAGTATCCAAAAGAACTAGAGGATAGGTTTATTTTCAGTATCTAGTCAAATGGAAGGGAAAACCAGTGGAGGATGTTAGTTGGATAACAACAATAGAATTACAGAAGTATGGAGTAAATCCTGAAAGTTTGATGAAGAATTCTTTTCCTCCCCAGGAGTCTGATGTAGGAGTATCCGGACTTAGCCAACAATGTGATTGTATGTTCACATGTTGTGGCTAACATGAGATTAATTTCATTGACTTGAGTGGTAAAAATCAATTTTAGTAGAGAGGGTTGGATCTCTCAAATTAATATTTATCTCAATTATTGTAATAATTAGAATATTGTATTATTTTTAGACTAAGAGATAAGTTGTTAGTATAGGTGTGTCTCAGAGCTTGGAAATAGGGATTTGATTGTTAGACTAATAAAAATAGGGATTGAGTTGTCAATACAGTAGGGATAGGATTTGATTCATAAAAGAGAAAAGAATGTAATGACAGAGAGATTAGATGGAATGATAGAGTGAGTAAGCGAGAGGTGTGTGAGAGATAGGTTTTGCATATTGAAACAGAAGTCATTCAAGGTGTTGTAATCGAGCCAAGAAGGCCAAGACTCTGTAATTTCCATTTTGTTGAATAAATGATTAAGTGTAGTGTTACGTGTTAATCCTGGTGCAGAAATTCATTCATATCTATGTATCAGCGTTCTGGACCTTAAACAGGTATTTTTCTCTATTTAAACACTTTATCTATAAACCACAGTCAATTAGTGTTAAGGGTTAATATTGAGCCCAAGTACTAAACCTTTCCTTAAGCACTTTTCTTAAAGAATGAATTAAACACGTGGGTTGCATTTGATAAGTGGGAAGTGGTATCTCACACGCCCAAAAGGTCATAAATGGTATTCCAAAATTTCACGCGATCAACCTTAGCGGTCGACACGTAGCACGAGAAAACCATTTTTCTTCCACGCTCTCGACCTGATATCGTTTGTGCAAGAATCTGCGCAAGATTGCCTGATAGCCGTTTGATTGGACGGGTCACATCGACGGTGGAGATCGTCTGGGTAAGTTGATGGGTGGATGATGCGATATCTGTTGGATCTGGAGAAGTGAGATCAATGACGCAGATTGAAGCGCTAGAAAAAAAGGGAAAGTCAGAGAAGGACCGACCGTGATTGGTTAGATAAGCGGGACCCTCAGGGGGAAATACACGTACAAAATCTATTTGCACACAACTGATTGGATCTAAAGTTAAATAGTAGTCGAATTATAGATTGCCACCTCATTTTCGTCAACCTCCTGCGTCAAATAACATGGGTGGATGAATACCATGGGTTGATGCCATTTTCTATTTGGATTATTCCTCCCTCCTTAAGAATCAATGGTCCCCATTGCATGAAGTTCCCTCCTGCAAAGCCTTTGTCGAATATGAAGAGCCATTGAAGAGAAGGGTTTTATGTGGTTAACCCGTAACCATGATGAACGAAGATCTAAGGATAGAGATACCCTGTAATTCTTGTGACCAAATGTGATACTAACAGTGTGTGGCCTAGAAAATGGACTTTGATGAAGTGTGAGTTTATGGATGACCCATAACTATGATGAACGAAGATCCAAGGATTACCCTGTAATTCTTGTGACCAACTGTGATACTGACAATGTGCGGCCTAGCAAATGGACTTCAATGAAGTGTGGGTTTGTGGATGACCCATAACCATGACAAATGAAGATATGAGGATAGAGATACCCTGTAATTCTTGTGACCAACTGTGATGCTAACAGTGTGCGGCCTAGCAAATGGCTTTCGATGACAAGGATTTTGTGCGGTTGACCCATAATCGTGATGTTGGTTTTTGATGAAGTAGCAGGTCCCTACATAGCCTGGGGTGGGACGACACATCTCCAAAGAACCCAAGTTGAATGCTTCTATGCTGAAACTAATGAATGTGAAGCAGGTGCCTACTAAAGCGGGGTGGAAGGGCATGTCTCCCAAGGGAACCCGCTCTAAATGCTGTTCTAGAATTAAAATGGACATAACTTGGTCAATATAACTCAGAATATTTATTATAACCTATTTTTGGAAACAGAAGGACTATTTTGCATCTTCCCATGTGTTGGAAATCCTTATATGGACACTCTAGAATCTCATATTCGTGCTACAACTTTTCCGGCATCATAAAAATTCTGAAAAATAGCTGATTTTAAATCAGTGATATCTCCCACATTCGAACTTCGATTCGAACCATTTTTTTTTTAAATTGAGAAATTTTTCGAGAGAAGCTCAAATCTACAATCGCTTTGTTTAAGTTTTGCACCAAAATTGAAAAAAAAATAAAAAAAATAAAAAATAAAAAATAGGAGAGTCTTTATCCACGGATTGTCGTCAGAAAACATTTCTACAACATAGCTGATTTTAAATTAGTGATATCTCCCTCATCCAGACTCCGATTCGGCCGACTTTTTTTTTATTTTGGTATTTTTTCACAAGGAATCCATATATGTTATTTGTTATTGTAAATTTTGCACCAAAAATTTTAGATCTAATCTACAAACTTGCCACCCAAAAACATTCGTGCAAAAAAATGAGAAAAAAGGAAAAATTCTTCCCACTTGGCCCAAGAAAATGCTTTATGGAGGATGTAGCACATGCCTGAAGTTTGTTGAATACTGCTGCAAAAATTAAAACTGAAATATACATCAAGCCCTCATTCCCATGGAATCATAACCTGTTCTGATACCACTGATCCGGATCTTGGGGGGAGGCCCCCAATATCTAAAAGATTGAAATGGATCTTGTGGGGTAGGCCCCCAAAATCTGAAGAATTGCAATGCTAGAAAGAAAATGACAGAACACATAGTAAATAAAACCACAAAGAAACTTTTTGTTAAAACTGATAATAACTGTAAAGGCTACATTGTGGTGGGAAATCTGTCCTTTTATAAAATGTGACTTGTTACTTATAGTCTTTTTCAGTTACAATACCATGGGTCAATTCCATGGGTGGATGTCACAATACCATGGGTCAATTCCATGGGCGAATGAATACCATGGGTGGATGAATAACATGGATGGATGAATACCATGGGTTAATGCCATTTTCTATTTGGATCATTCTTCTAGTCTGAATTCCTAATTGTTTATCAACAAGAATTTGGTTTTTTGGATGAATCTTCTCAACACATCTTGAAGGATTATTTGGATGTGAAGGTTTTGCCTCTTCTTCCTCTTCTTGTTCCTTGATATTCAACTTCACATTCATTGTTGCTTGTTTCATTTGAATTGATTATTCTCTCCTTGTGGGTTAATGCTTCATCTACCTTCACACCAATGTAGTCAACAATTTTGTTCAATATTTTTATTATAACATCTGTATCATTTTCTTTTGATTGCATATCCTAAAATTATGCCTTCATTTACTTTGGTATCAAATGTTCCCAAATCGTCCTAATTTATTTTGATATAGCATATGCTACCAATTATTTTCAAATGTTTGATTGATGTTAGCCTTCCAAACTATAATTCATGGGTTGTTTTGTTATTGCTTGTCCTAATATGAGCTTTATTCAAAATATGTGTCAATAGCTTTAGTCCAAAAGGTTCTTGATACCTTTCTTTCATCAAGCATAACTCTTTCCATTTGTTGCATTGATTTAGTTTTCCTTTCAACTACACCAGTCTATTGAGGGGTCCTAGCCATTGAGATTTGTCTTTTTAGTCCACAATATTCACAAAAGTCATTAAACACATTAGATATGAATTCTCCTCCTTTAAAACATCTCAAACACTTGATTTTCATATCAGTTTGATTTTCGACTAGAGCTTTCAAGACTTTAAACTTTCCAAATGCTTCATATTTATCTTTTAAGAATGCAAGCCATGTCAACCTAGTATGTTAATATATTATTAGCATGAAATACCTCTCACCACTTGGGCTTTATGTTTTTGCTGGCCCATAGAGATCTATGAACCATCTCCAATGGTCATATTGTTAAATGTTTCTTTGCCTTAAATTTCACTCGATTCTTCTTTCCAATTTGATAGCATTTGTAGATTGTATTATCAACATTTGAAGTTTTGGACAAATGTTTCATTGCCTCCTTGTTGAGCTTTACTAGGAGATAAAAATTGATGTGACCCAATCTTTTGCGCAAGAGCGAAATTTCATCAAGTTTCCCCATGCAACACTATTCATTATCTTCATTAAGAATATACACATTGCTTGGGGTTCTTGATGCACTTGCCATAAATTTTATTATAGCTTCTTTCTTGATTTCATGCCATTTAGAGTGAAACTTGACATCATATCCTTCATCACACATTTGACTTACACTAAGGAGATTGTGCTTAAATCCATCAACATACAATACATTTTAAGCTTTACCTATTCCATTGTTTAGACTAAATGTGGTTTTGCCAATAACCTTTCTCGTTGTATTGCTGGAAAATGAAACAATTCCTCTTTTATCTTCTTTTAGAGATAGAAACTTGTTTTTATTACCTGTTGTGTGTTTTGATCACCCACTGTCAATATACAGCTCACTTCCTTGGTTTTGTGCATACAAGAAATAACCAAACAGTTCTTATTTTTCTCGTCTCTTTTCCTTCCAGGTCTTTGCCACTTTTATGTTTTCTTATCTTGATTGTGAGATCTAATTTGAACGCTTCTACTATCAGTTGCCTTATGTCCATAATTATTGCAGTAGTAACACTCATGAGATCCATTAGGGGAGCAAAAGGGTTATTACCTTTGTAATTTCTCTTGAGGAAATTTATACATCTATTATACCTCTTTCGGGTGTCTGAAAATAGTTGTTTCTAACATAACCTCTATAGTTTAGAGCTTTCTTACCAAAATTAGTACATGAGTAACAATAGCCATAAAAGAATTTTTGGTACCTGGGAGAAAATTGCCTTCATAGAGGAAGGGTTCTTTTGGCTCTACATTGAACATCTTTATGAGGAAGTTCAAATTTATATTCGTTCTTTACTTTATCTTGAGCATTGTTTGGATTGATGATCTGAGTATTTCTTTGTTGCTCCTGATCTTTGTTAGTGCCTTTGTTTTCATTACTACTAGATTCCTTGAGCATTTCAACATAACCTTTTGGTTTTTTTTCATATTTCTTCGTACTAGTTTCTCTTTCATAATGTAGACATCTTTTAATGAAGGGATATTTTTGTCTACTAAGAATTTTTTCTAAGGCAGTGGTTCCTTTGGAAAACTTTAGATTCTGATTATCTTAAGCTTCTGCTTTTTCTAATTTTTTCTTTGTAGAAACTATTTCCTCTTTTAGTTTTTCACATTCCTTTGAATTATCTTTCAACTAACTTAGAAGTATTTATTCAATCCTATTAGCTTCTTCTAATTTAGTTTTTAGAAGAATGATTGATTTTTCATCAAAATCATGATCTTTCCTTTCACACTTCATCAATAGGTCTCTTAGCTTCTTATTCGTTTTTTTAATATTGTTTATTTCTCTCAAGGCAATAATCAATTCACCTTCAAGGTTTACTTCACCTTCTTCTTCATGTAAGTCCATTTTCTCTTGTCCCTTACTTTTGGCCTCTATGGCCATGAGAAGGAAATTTTGCATTATCTTTGTCAGATGATTGTTCATCCTCTTTTGTTGATGAGTTGTTGTCCTCTTTAGAATAGAAGCCTTTCTTCTTGAAAGCCTTTTCCTTATTGAAAGTCTTCTCCTTCTTGAATTTCCTAGATTTCTTCATTTCTTTTTCATCACATTCATTATCTATCTTTCCATAGGGGCACACAAAAGCATAATGACCAATTATACCATAACTAGAAAACTTGAAATGCAACTTACCTTTATACTTTCCAAATCCTCTCTTCAACTTTCTCACAAACTATTATTCTTGTTCATTAGATAGAGATTGAACATTCATGATCACCATGCATCTTCTTTTCTAGTTTGAAAGTTGCTTCCCTTGATCCCTACTTCTCCTCAATGTTCCTCATCTCATAGGTTTTCAAGATACCATGAAGTTGATCCACGGATAATTGCTTAATATCTTTCAATTCTTCCAGGGATGAAACTTTTGCATTGAATATAGATGGGAGAGATCTCAAAAAAATTTGAACTATAAAAACTTCATCAATACCTTTAATAACATTAGCTACCTCATCCACATGAAGGAACAAGGATGTAATGCTTTTTATCTTATTTCATCTTTAATCTTTCAAACTACATTCAATGAACTTGAATCTTATCTCTCTATACCTAGTCATCTCCTTTATAGGTCCTTTGTAACTTGTCCCATATCTCCTTTGTTGATTTGCAATGCATAACTTTGACAAATTCTGACTTCAAGACACCACTAATGATAGAATTCATTGTTTTTGCATTTTAGGTGAAATATAATTACACTGACTCTTTATATCCATCAACCATTGCATACCAAATTTTAGCACCAAGAGACATTATATATGTCCTGATTCTCACTTTCCAGAAAGCATAGTTTGTTACATTAAACAAGGGAGCTCTATTTGTGAAACCTCCATCTTGGTTGGCCATGTTTCTTGTTGGATCTCCCTTCCAATGGTTAGACTCTTGCTGAAGGAAATTGCTATAGTACTAATTTTCAGAATTATGATTATACTAAGAGTGGAGGAGGGTTAATTAATATAAAGGAAAATTTACACTTATTAAATAATTCAAACCAAATAATGAATCAATCACATAAGCAACACATGAGAACAAATAATCCCTTGAAGGAAGAAAACCACAAAAATTATTTGAATTATTGATCTTGTAGGCGCCATCCTATTTTTAGATTGATTTATAGGCACAAACTCACATGAGACACCAATCCCCTTACTCATCTACAAGCACCAAACTGAAGAAGAAACCAATTCCCTAATTGTTTTATAAGCACCAACCTAAAGGAGAAACCAATCCCCTAAGAGTTTTTCAAGCACTAACCTGAAGGAGACACCAATCCCTTGATTTAATTATGATTGGTATTTTGGTTGATGTTAATCCAATCAACTCTCTACATTTTGTTCTATGTAATTCATTTTTAAAATTTCTTCAAACTTACTTCATTGATCAAATTCAATATACTTAGCTTTTGATATATTGCTTACTAGTCATTTAATTTTGTAGCTTCTTTATCCATATATATGCACCTCACACTTTTGCACCCTTTAACTCAGAAAAACAACATTGTCTTACGTTTTGAGCATAATCCACTTTATAGGTTTCATTATGCACTTCAACGCTCTATTTCAAACAAATTCCTTCCATAGATTACACGTCTTATTTAGACTTCATCCCTAGACTACTTTGAGCTTGGTTCTACAAACTTCAAACTTCATCATCACTATGTCAGATCACAATTACACAAATAAGTCTCCTAATTCAGGTTATTTATAACAAATATTCAAATTTGGGCTAACACCTCATGGAGATTTGATTTGAGAAAATAATGTTCCTTGGATCCCCTTCTAGGGACAATACCATGGTATGCCTAAAAACCGTGGAAAAGGACTATGATCATAAGCAATTTGGTGCCCAAAATGAAAACATCATAGGAATTTGGATATTTGGATGATCAAGATGCTAATGTGTCATAACTTCTTAGCCCCAAGGGATAAACCACCAAACTCTCATGTCAATGTGCCATGACCATGCGTTGGAACCATGGTCCAAATAGTTGTTCTAAAAGATCTGGAATCTAGGTCCTTTCTTAAAAAGAATGCATTCTTTCTGAAACACTTGGAATACTTTCTGTTCTGACAAAATTGGTATCCATGATTTTTAAACGATGGAACATTTTACAAAGCGCTGAATTCCTAGATATTCATATTATTGTACATTTTTTACGAATAGTCCGAAGTCTAGGTCCACTAAAAGAGTGACCCAGGAGGATCTCGGATGGCCTAAAATTTAGTCCCAAAAGTTCTATGGAAATAGTGCCAAGTCGAAGAGTTTGATGATATGATTTCAACACAATTTGAATCACATTAATCTGAGTTTGTTTGAGAAAGTCATCACACTTTGAATTTTTGTGACATGTATAGATGTTGACCTTGCCATGACATGTGGTAGTATCCCAGAGTGACACGTGGCAGGATCTACATATGACACATGGCAGTGACTGAATAGCTACACATGGCAGTACTTCGTGTCAACAAATGCCATTATGTGACTAGCTAATTAGATGGTTGACAGTGCATGAGGTGGACCAATTCGGTGGTTACATGTGGCCCAACTGAAGGGCACCTTGTGGCACCACCAAACACCAAAATTTGGAATGGATCGATAGACTGGCATCAACAATATTTGAACCCACAACCTCTGGTGAATTAACCACACACTCCACCAATAAGCCACAAGTATCTGTTGCATAGGTAGGTGGGATCTACTATACTTAATGTTTAGTTGGACTGTATGACTGAAAAAAGGGAGGTCGCGTGCTACGACCTTTGTATGACCACCAACAAACAATTAAGTTCTCTTCCAGTTACAAAAATGAGCACGTGACATATGGTTTGGATTAATATAATGTGCTAAGGATTTATATATATAATGCACTCAGTGGTTATACGTTGGTTTATATATGGTATATATTAAATGTGTTGGTCACAATAACCATATACCATAAATAAAATATGTTACAATCGTCGACCACATAGTTTTAACATATGGTTTGTCCGTTGAAACAAACATGCCATTTATATGTGTTAGGCCGCAAACTCCATGGGCTCAACCTCATGGATGTGGAGCCAAATGCCTATATATGTAAAACATTTTGCCAATGTTCCACACAAATATGGTTGTGTAAAAAGGACGAGCCTTGCCATTTTATAGTGTGTTTATCATTATTCTTGTGATAAATCATAGATTTTTTTCCCTTTTGGAGAATCTTGAAAGGAGAGTTTTTGTGAGGGGTTCTAGAGTCTTTTTGTAAAGTATCATAGTAAAGTTGTGGAGATTGGAGAATTGATGTAATTGGAGTTATTTTTACATCATAATTAAAGAGTCCACTCCATTGGAAGCGAACTCGAAGACATATCCCACACTAGGTGAACTTCGTTATTGTGTTCTTTTATGTTATATGTAGTTGTTTGTTTATGTTATCATATTTTTAGTATGATTTTTTTTTGAGTTTGGTATTTCACATTCTATTTAAGCCCAATAAATCAGAGGCTCGTGATAAAAGATCTTGATCAAATTTGGAATCAGAGTATGTTGAGCTAGTTTGATTTTGGTTTTTGAGTGTGAAATCTTACCATGTCTAAGATTAACAAGGGAGAAGGTGAAATTCAATATTATAATCTTGAAATTGGTTCAAGGAGCTTCACTCCAAGAGGAGAGATGGCTTCACCAAGATGCGAGATTCCTTTAAATTTGAGTTGGATTTTCTCAAGGTATTTTCTACGTTGCAATCAAAGGTGGAGGATCTTTCTAAAGATAAATAGCTTCGGAAAGAAAAAGGAACCAATTATGAAAAGAATGAGCGTAATCAACCCCCTCTTCCTTCAGTATCATCCTCCTCCTTCAAGATCCTCGTATCCTCCTCATTCTTCACCTCCTTCTTCTTTGTCTCTACCACCATCTCCTCATAAGAATATTGCTTTGCAGAATCCATTGTTGAAATTGGATGTTAAGTTAGATTTCCTGAAAATGTAGCTATCGCCAGTCTTCATGAGATATTTATTTTCATTCTAACTTGAAATATAAATTATTTCCCTCTAGCATGTTCCTCATGGTCAAAATAAATTTTGTAAGCCATACTTTACATGGCAGTGAAAGGAGGAAAATTATATTTTAAAGAAGGAAAATTATTTTTGTAATTTACAAAGGCTCCACAAGTGCAAGTTAGCCCTTCTAGAAAGTCAAGTTGGCTTGCTCTCATTTCCATGTATTCACCTCTCAAGCATATCCATTCGACTCTCTCAAGTATACAAGACAAGTCTAAGCAAGTGAATGTATTTGAAGGAGCAATATATTCTCTCTATTTTTGCTGAAGTCTACATAATATTGTTATCTTTGTGGTACCTATTTGATTACCTATTTGAGCACCTATCCTTAGTATGATACATAATTCTGAGTTCAATGAAGGACTAATTTGAACTATGTGGCACTTATATAAATTCTATAGCAAATGTTTGAGATCATCGGTGGTTAGAAAAAAGTATATGATATATTTATCTCAGATTTGAGCTCTGTAGTAACAAATTCAAACTCTGTAACATAAATTAAGTTCCTTGTTGGAAAATGGAAGCTTTGTTGTGAAAAATCTAAACTATGTAACATAGATTGAGTTCCTTGTTGGCAAATCCCAACTCTTGCTAAAGATGAGGATGTCGTCCAGATATACAACCATCAACAAGTTGGTAAAGGGACTCAAGATGTCATCCATCATAAAATTTGTAGGGGCATTTTTCAACCCAAAAGGCATTACCAACCACTCAAAAAGGCCCTCCTTGGATTTGAAGGCGGTCTTCCATACATTCGTGGGTTCTATTAGAACCTGGTGATAACTAGAATTTGAATTTATCTTGCTTAAATACTTGGCCACTTTGAGCTAGTCAAGCAGGTCATCAATCCATAGGATTGGATACATGTTCCTGACAGTGATTTTTTCTAGTGCTCAATAATCGATGCAGTCTCTAGGTCCCCTTCTTCTTCTCTACAAGTATAATTGGGATCCCACAAGGTGAGGAATTTGGTCGGATGTGCCCTTTTTGCAACAACTCCTGGATCTGCCACTTGATTTCTTCATTTTCCATAATAGAGTAGTGGTATATCGGCCCATTAGGTAGAGGTGCTTCGGGAGTCAGATCCATCAAATGCTTGACCTAACAGTGAGAAGGTACCCCTATGGGTGAGGAGAATATGTCCTTGTATTCTTCCACAACCTTATAAACCAAGAACAATTTTGCACAAAATATGTATGGCACCATGCAGATGTCGGGAAAAAAGAATCATAGATGTAAGAACCCTCTACAACATTACATAGAAAAGGCTTGACTTATCAAATAATTTGTGTCAAATTATAGGAGAAATGCCTCTAGATATAACAAACCAAGAGAGGCCCAACTCGTAATTGGTTGGTATACCAACTAAAACAAGGTATAACAACCTAGCAAGTAATGTATACCAACCTAAAAAGTAATTTTTAGCCTATGTAAACTTAAGAACTATCTATGTACACTAACACCCTTCACCTTTCATTACAAAGCCAAGAAGAATTGCATTTTCTTCATGGCTCCTTGATGAGTAAATGGTTCATCGAAGATGGTTTGAACTAAAATATATCTCACACAATTGCAACCAATAATCATTTCACTAATGACAATGTGCTTCTCTTGTAATTGTTTAGGATTTAGGGTTTAGGTTTATTGTTGGGTTTATGAAACTTCTTAATAAAATGAGAACAATGGTTTTTAATGAAACTCAAAAATTTCACCTTTTCCTAGAGGTTTCATGGACCATAAAATAATGAGTTTTCAACCTTAGGGATGTTATAAAGTATAAAGATATGGTAGAAACAATGGGATATTTCACTCCTCAAGCAATCTCGATCCACTAGGTAATATAAGAAATAAGAAACCAATATGTTTCATCGCAAAGGAAATTCTACTATGCATATAACATATCTAAAAACACATTTGAAAATTTGTACATAAAACCATAAATATTCCCTTATAATATTCAATTATAATGTTAAATAACTTAACACATTCACCTTCAACTTATGTAATCAACAACATATATAAAGCTAGAAATTACAAACTATCAAGAATATAAATGGTCAAAAATCAAATATGAAATAATTTAGGTAATGGATGGTTGGAGACTTAATTAATATGCATAAATATGAATTTCATATACATATCATAGACTTATCACAAGGCTACACTCCTCTAGATTTCAAAAACCTTAGCTATGGAAAACAAAGAAAACCTTTGCTCACACCATGAGGATTGACAAGCATGCATAAAACAAACATTTATTGCAAGTAACCATCTCCAATGTGTAAATTAATCATGGACCATTCCCATGCACAAATACATCACAAACTATCTATGGGTTTATCATACACCATTGTGCTCCAAATTTCATGAAGTATTGTCAAACTTGGTGTAAACACTTTTAGAGTAACTCCTAAAAGCTAACACTCCCTCTTTACAACAAAAGAGGTTTCACCAAAACTTATTGACTTTCTCTACAACTCCACAAAAACTACCACTTTCAAATCACAAGACCAACCATTATTTTCCAAACATCACACTTCTCCATTAAGATATTACATCTATCCTTAGGATTATTGGAAGGTCCATGGATGGAGAAAACCAAAGAAACATGAATTACATTTCTCACAGGATGAATACTTTCCCTCACTACATATGTTGGCACTCATACATGATCATATACATCCGATAAGGTATTGGTAAGCTATCTTGGTCTCATGGGTGCTAGGATAGAAGGTTAGGGCATATCTACACCTAATCTCACCTCATATCTATTTTAATCCAAATCATCATGAGTCTCAAGATTGAACTTTAAAACGATAACTTCTCATTCTTCTCAATGACTAAAGGAGAATATTATGAAGAGCACCATCTCACATCTTTATGAAATATCACATCTTTTCTCCCCATAGTATTCCACTATGCTAAAATATCAATCCTATAAGTTTTACAAGTATCACTTTATACATGAACACAAGATGTTATCACAACATCTCAAACCCCAAAAGGACACTAATCACTAGTGGATCTAAAAAACCATAAACTTAGATCATAAGAAACTTATCAAACTCCATCATCACAAGCCAAAATCTATGGACATCACATCATGATCTATTTAAGACAACATACAAAGATAATAACATATCAATACAAGATCATTATAAGTGGATTAGATCTTTCAAAATCGTAATTCAACTTCTCTATCTTGAAATACCAAGTTCATGGTATAAGTAACAACCTATGCAAGTTTGTCAACAACTTGTGAGCATGATAATCCCTCTCATGTACCTGAAAAACCTTGGTAATTGAAGAAACAACCAAAAGATCATCAAATATATCATCACAATATAATATTTTGGGAGCCATAGAAATATTTTCATCAAATTAAACTCCATCTATCTAAGATAATTAGATAACTCCATATCTATACTCTACATCATTTGCAAGCATGGGATCAATTATTGAAACCACAATAGGTTTTAAATGTATCTACATAGCATCATACTATGCATGTACCTCCACAAAGTAAGAAATTTCTTTGAGACTCCCATTGGATTGTACAAGTGCCAGTGGATCAACGAGTAACATATAAAGGCCACTCTCTCTCGCCTCTCTAGCCAAAGTCATCAAACTATCTAAACTACAATCATTAATGGTGCATTGTTTTCCCTCAAAAGAAACTCAACTATAAATTTGTCATACCAACCACTAAAATAACATTCTTCTTTAAACCAAGAACAAATATAACAACAATCAACTCAAGAACATCACTTAAAGGGATAAGGAAGGAAATGGAGCCAACTCCTCTCATAGGATAAGTTGCATCATCGCCAAGCTTCACACTCGTGACCTCCTAGTTCTTGAAATTTGTTGGATAATGAATTGTCATATGTCATACATATAAAAGCTTCATTGTCCACATACCATCCAAAATTGGACACAATGTTATAGGGCAAACAAGAGGTCAAATCCGTATCAATCCTAGAAAATCTAATACATGAAGAAGATGCTCCACCTACCATAGTTGAAAATCACTCTAGAGTTTACCAAAACAAATCAACCACCTATTGCAATTCCTCTTGGGCATCTAACCCATTGAAAATAAAATCATACTAGCTAATAATCACATAGATCTACCACCTATCGTTAACCACTAGAACCAATCAACTACCTATCACTAGGTCTTCTTAAGCATCATGCTTGCAAAAAGCACATTTGTAATAGTTGTCAATGTGGTAGATCCATCACCTCCCCTCAAGTGCATGTGCTCATCTCAAACAAGCTATGGTATCAAACCCAAAAACCTCACAAAATATGCAACATACCCACTTCTTTTGTTTCTTTCAAGAAATAAGGTTTCAAAGTTTAAGCCTTGAATGAGGATTCATTTATAAGTTTACGTTGACTATTTACATGCCCCACTAGCCTTCGTTCATTGATTATTTTTGAATTTTCAAATTTAGTTCTTGCATACTTGGAGTCTACTACTCCAAAATATTATTTTCCAGCGATATATTTCGATCCTTTACAACCTTCTTTATTGTTGACAAAGTGAATTCACATGTGATAAGAGAGGCAAGCTTCCCCTTTTTCCTTGTCACTAGCAGAAGTATCTTAGCTAGTGATACAAAGGAAACCAAACCTATCCTTTATTTCTTTAGAAAGGCCATTGATTGATGATATAAAAGAGTCATGTTTCTCTAAAATTTCCATTTCTAGTTACACTTTAGAGTGTATCCCTAAGTGATAAAGTTGTGGGCTAGTGACTTAAACTTGTGGCTCACTCAGCAATACAAGGGAACGACTTGACCATTTTATGTTGAAAATTGAATCTTCTGGAGTGACATGTTTTAAGAGATATAACTAGTATCAGTGTTCATAATTGTATTTGAGTCATGATCTAATGTATTTTTCAAAAAGTAAGAAAAGAAAAATTATTGTAAGAATAAAATTATTATTGAGCATGGGTTTCATGCTTTGTTTATTTTGTCTCTAGGACAAAAGTACCCATTGAGTGCTCTAGGGTATGTGTCTTGAGTCAAAGTCAAAGTCATGATGTAAAATACCCTTCTTGGGCTATTTTTTCATTTAAGAAAGAAAAATATCTCTATGTCAAAAATGTGTTTGTCCCTCCCCCATCAAGTTAGCCTAGCCTCCTATCAAGTTGACCTCAATGAAGGAATGTCGTCCCACTTAAACACTATATATTAGCAAGAGTACTTGACCTATTGGAGCATTAATTTTTAGCATGAATTCGACCTTCAACTTCTATTGATGAATAAGGTACAAAGAAGCATAGAAAGGAAGATCCATCCTTTACAAGAGACTTGAAGAGGCTAAGAAGAAGAGGACCAAAGTATACTAGTATATTGTAGGAATGAAGTTTGCTTATATATTGCAGGACCAAATTTCAGTCTCCCGCACAACATGTCCTCCATGTGACTGAAAACTAGGGTTTTTTTTAGTTATCTGAAGTTTTCACTCATTGACCTCAGTGTTCGACAGTTGACCGCAAACAATGATAGTTAATTATAGGCTTCTGAATCATATTTTTTGAGTATGATCATGGTTGGGTTCATCTCATAGATATTGTTTAGTTGATTTTTGTTGGATAGTTGTATCGATGAAGAAATGGATCATTGTACTCTCTTTTGCTAAATCATTCAATGAAAATCTAATAAGAAGAAGAATTTGAAAGGGTTTTGCCCATAGTGGGTTTTTCCGTGGTCTCCAACCAATCCTAGTGTCTGTATGTGTGAATGTTTTTCTTTTGTTGTTCCTTTCTGTTCCGTTGCATTGATGATGATGATATTGTTCTTTCTACATAGTTGCACATGTTGCTGAATAATGATGTAAATCTAAATAATGTTATGATGTTATGGGGTGAATTTAATGTGTAAGTGAAGAAATGCAATTGTAAAAGAAAAGAACAATATAGTCTTAAGAAAAATTAACAACATCTTGTATTCTCTTGTTGTCTTTGTGATCTTCATAATTTTGGCACGAAATGACACCAAATTTTGCACTCAATCTTATATCGTTATCATTTGGTGTCATGCTAGATTCAACATTTTGGTGTTATTGCCTTGTTCATTCAGTCTAGGTTACAACAAAAATGAGTAGAAATGGTAATCTGAATGTGGAAGAGATGATAAGATTCAAGAACTTCAAGTTGTTCGAGAAGAAGCTAGTTACTGATGCTCCATAAAATCTACAAAGAAAGATAAAGCATAATAATATATGTCAAAGTCTTGTTTGTGACTACTAGTGGATGCTAGTTAAAAGATGTTGCTTAGTGCTTTTGGTATAAAATCCAGGACTTCAGTAGCAAATGGGCCGATGTGAAGTGGAAAAGATAATAATGAAAATTAAGACCTTCAAGATGAATCAATGCCCTTCTAACTATTTATGGATGTTGCTCGCTTGTAGAAAGAACCAACAAATTATTAGTTGAAGAAATTATCAAGTTCTAAGTTGTCTATTGTTCGTAAGGCTTTAGAAACTATCAACGTCGGCATGGGCCAAGCTAGTCGACATAGATAGAGTTGATCCATATACCAACTATACATACTAAGTTGATATTGACATCAACTTGATAGAAGTGAGATATTCTCAGAGAAATCGATGTCTTTAATCAAACAAAAATAGGAAAAACAAAAGGGTTGTGTACTAATGTTGTGACATGATTTTAACACCACAAAACCACCAAGGATTTTCCTACTGAAGGTAATTCTGCGTTCCCCTTGTTGCGTTGCTGCATCATTCTTCCTTTGCATTGATGTTCCCTTGGCTTTATGCCACACACAGTTGGCTTTTCCCACTGATTAAATGGATTAATGATCTCATGTACAATCTATTTTATCTCAATTTTATGCACTTGTTTCTCTATCAATGAAGAATGCAAATGAACAACTGACAAACCAACGTTAACTTTCATGCTTCACTGCAGCCCCACTAAAAATAATAGCGCGCCTACCAAGATAGGTGTGCTAGTTGTAGAAGAGTATTAAATGTAAGGAGGCAGACAAGTTAGGTGTGCTAGTTGTAGAAGAGTATTAAATGTAAGGAGACAGACATGCAGCAGAAAATCATAAATGGATGATGGACAAATCCCTCCCTTCACAAACATAATGGTGTGATTCATAAAGATGGGTGGCAATTGAAGAGAAATCAAAATGTAAGCAAACAAAATGTCTCACATTGAACAATGCTCTATTAACCATTGCATTTGTACTTACCATCATTAGATGTTTCTATAGCTTTGTATCTAATTGTCATCCGTCAAATATATACAAATCGCTACTCAATAGGACCTTAGAATATTCCTTTTTAATTTTATTTTTTTATTTTTAGATTAAAGTGATTAGCCCTGCATATAAATCAAAAAGGATATATTTTAATCCTTGCTAACCACCATCATCATTAAAGTTTCCACAAAAATATACTAATGAAATTTAGTATAACCTTCGGTGGTAATTATTAGGATTCTAAGAAACTCTCCTAGGTTGTAGCTCGGAGATGCCTGGTAACATATAAATTCAACTTATTGTTGCAGGTTTAATGGAAGGACTGATGGTTTGTTCAAGCCAGATAACCACTTCTACTTTGTTTCACTCCAGACATGTGTGAACACCCCCATACTACAAGGCTTTAGACCACCAAATTCTTACAGTTTAGATATTGGGTGAATATGGAGAATACTAACCACAACAACAGATGCACAAGACCATGTGATCGCCAGATGCAACTATTAAAGAAGCTTGTAAATCTATTATATTGATGTGTAGACAAGATGACAACTCTCTTGCAGTAGATAGAAAGAAACCTGAGTAACCTATTCAGTGAAACATTAAACAATCTAACACAGATAGGATGACAACTATCTAGTGCTAAAACTCAAAAGATCATGAACACAGCATATCAAGCATAAGCTTAGAACAAAGAAAGATCGAAAGTGAGCAGTTAACAACAAAAGAAGCTTGTATTAGCTGAAAATGAAGATAAGACGCTGCAAGTGACAAAATATCTATAGTCTCCAGAAGTTGAACCTTACATCAAAATACCAACCACCAACCCTTATTACATCTTGTTTCTGGGTATTTATAGATTTAAATTACAAGGGAACTTGGCCATTTAGGTATGGAGGGGTCATAATTGACCACCAATTGCATTTAACTGCCTGATAGGATCTCTGAACGTGTTTCCTTGCTTCAGTGGATGAATCCGATCTGCTCAGGTGCTATGTTGTCCTCTTAGGCAGTTGTGGCACTCATACCAGTGAAGTTCCATAACTGATAAATGCAGTTACAGGGTTGTGCTCTGTCCTTTTCTCCCTTGGCCATACTGTTTGTTAAACATGGTTGTTGGAAGTCTGACTGTGACTGTGGGTAAGCTGGTCATCTTCCTCCTTGGGCAATCGAATGAGTGGAGGACATGGAATACATGGTAAGTGGACAAGTTGGGTGAGCAGAAAGAATGGCCGTCGGATCGACAAAATGAATGGCAGAGATGGCTCGGCGGAGGATATCTGCCGAGGTGGGAGCGGGTTGAATTTGGGTCGTTAGATCTTAGGCAAACAAATCGAACGGTGATCAGGCGATGGAGTTGCACGGGAGTTTAACAGGCGTGCGGTTTGACTGGGTGGTAAACAGTAAATGGTTATAGGGTCGTGCTCTGTCCTTTTCTCCCTTGGCGATACTATCTGTTAAACATGGTTTTTGGAAGTTTGACTATGATCACGGGCAAGCTGATCATCTTCCTCCTTAGGCAACAGAAAGATTGGAGGGCATGGAACACATGGCGAGTGGAGGAGTTCGGTGAGCAGAAAGAATGGTCGTCGAATCAAGGAAACAGACGACAGAGATGGCTCAACGGAGGATATCGGCCAAGGTGGGAGCGGGTTGAATTTGGGTCATTAGATCTTACGTGAACAAATCAAATAATGATAGGGCAATGGAGTTGAATGGGAGTTTAACAGGCGGGTGGTAAACGGTATTGATCGCACCGCCTACGGGCGTAAAGCAGTAAAAGGACAAGACCGAGCGATGCCACTCAGGGATTGACACATAGCGGTGGATGAGAGAGAAAAACCACTCTCATTGTATGCTAAAGTTCGATCACATCGTGGGCACAATAAGTGTAAAGGCTGTTAGATCTCGGTGGAGATGATCGAATGGTTGGGAATGGTCGAGCAGGTCGCTTTATTGGGCATGACAGGAGCCGTTGGATTTGGTGGGGAAGATCAATGGCAAAGATAAAAGGCAATGAGTTATAAAGGCGCAAAGTCATATGGTTGAAGTTTATGGTGGGTTTAGGCTTTGGCCCGGGGCCTAAAGGCGAAAGGGGCTATTTTGCTGGGTTTAGGAGGAAAAACAGAGGAAATGGAGATGAAGGATAATAAGCGGGGTAAAGGAAGAAAGGGAAAATGACCACTATGAGCTTCCTTTTGAGCTCAACCAAGCAGACCAAGCTCATCTCTGACCTTGAAAAATCAACGTTACATAGCAGAGCTAACACTGGCTCCTTCTGGGGATGAGATCCTTCCTGTGAGGTCTCAAGAATTGTAGACCATTGCCTTTCCTACAAAAACAAGATAAGCAACATTCCCTATTGTTCCATTGGGCATGGAGTCTAATTAAGTCTATACTAAAACCTCGTAAAAATAACATATTTACAACATTTAGGCCTGAAGACCTTAAACAACATAGACTTTCAAAAATCACCCATTAACTGGGCCATAAAAAACTATCTCTCCTTCCACACTTTTTAGCATGAAAGTATTGTTCCCTTAGATCTGAGCAATGATAAAAGGTCCAGTCTACAGAGCATCGAACTTCCCATGGTTGCCTTTTTTTTCCTTCAGTGCATCCCACTTGAGAACCAAGTCTCCGACTTGAAAACTATCTATCTTTGCATTTCTGTCAAAGGCTTTCTTCATCCTCTTCTGATGTGTTGTAGACTTGTCAACTAATTGATCTCTAATTTGATGCACTTCAGCTAGGTCACTAATCCTCTTTGCCATGTCATCTTCCTCATTCTGCTCTTCTTGCAAGAACTTCGCCACAGGGAGGGTAAACTGAATTGGGAATATAGCCTCATTGCCATATACCAGTTTGAATGGAGAATTCCCTATGGATTTCTTGGTGGTTACTCTGTCAGCCCACAATGCATACTTCAGCTTGGAATCCCAGTTCCTTTTGTTATCTTCCAGCAGCTTTTTGATTATCCTTATCAGGCTCTTGTTGGAAGATTCTACTAGACTAATACCTTGAGGGTAATATGAGGTGTAATGCACTAGCTTAATTCCCATTGAGTCACACATGTCCACCAACTCTTTTTCCCTGAAGGCTACTGCATTGTCTGTAACTAATTTATGTGGACAGCCAAACCTGGTGAAGATGTTTTCAGTCAAAAAATTCATGACTACATGATGATTAGCTTTCCTAGTAGGGGTGGCCTCAATCCATTTAGTGAAGTATTCAGTGGATACTAAGATCCATCTGTGCTAGCCATTGGAATGTGGATTAATTTCCCCTATCAAATCCAAACCCCACTGCTAAAAAGGGCCACAAACATGTATTGGCTTAAAGGGTAAAGATTTCAACTGCTGCTTTCCTTCAAACCTATGGCACTTGTCACAAGATTTTACAAATGAAAAGACATCATAAAACAAATTGGGCCAATAATACCTAGCTCTAAGGACCTTGTGGGCTGTGGTTTTCCAGTAGTGATGTCCTCCACATATGTTGGAATGAAATTGATGCATGATCTCCATGGATTGTTCTTTGTCCAGACATCTCAAAAGAATTCCAAAGGGGTCCCTCTAATAGAGCAGGTTTTTATGAATGCAATATTTGGCTGCTCTGAGCTTAATAGTCCTGGCTTGGCTTGAACTTAGGCCTGGGGGAACTTCTAGCTTTAGAAAAAATTGAGCTCTTGTAGAATACCATTCACAAGAAGCTAGATTTTTAGCCAATGACCAGTTTTGCCCTGGTTCAACTGTTTCTTCCCCAGTTTGTTTGTCATATGAGTTTGTGCTTATCAGATTCATGTCCAGCATCCTTCAATTTTTTTCATCCATTAGCTTGGCAAGGCCCTGACCTCTAACAAGCTTGGTGGGCTTTAATTCTATGTTGAATTTGATAAGCTATGCAATCCATTTGGCCCTTCTTCCATCAACATTTGGTTGCGTTAGGACATCCTTTAC
This sequence comes from Pinus taeda, assembly GCA_000404065.3. Lineage (NCBI taxonomy): Eukaryota > Viridiplantae > Streptophyta > Pinopsida > Pinales > Pinaceae > Pinus > Pinus taeda. The sequence continues at coordinate 136,836 of APFE030815262.1, read as the reverse complement.
TGAAGCAGAGGGCACATATGCAATTACCTTGGAGTGCAGAATGTATATTCTGAAAGATTTTAAAGATTTGATAAGAGCATAGTCCTATTTTTCGATGATATCATACCTCAGTTCAGCATCCTTTAATGTTTTGCTGAAGAATGCCACTGGATGCTCTGAACCCTCATCATCTTTTTGCAATAAAACTGCTACAAGGGTGTCACCTGAGGCGAATGAAAAGATATGGAACTCCTTGCTATAGTCTGGGCTGATTAAAGTGGGAGCTTCCATAATGGCCCTCTTGATGGCTTCAAAAGATCTTCTCACTGCCTTAGTCCACTTGATCTCTGATCCCTTTTTCCGCATGGAGGTGATGTGCTTTACCAGTTCTACAAAATTAGGAATGAACCTCCTTACAAAATTTATTTTGCCCAGAAAGGATTGGATGCCCTTTTTTGATCTTGGGACATACAAGGTCTGTAGTTATTTCATTCTTTCTGGGTCAATTTTGACACCTATAGTAGAAATGATGTGTCCTAACATCTTGCCCTCTTCTAAAGCAAATTTCGACTTTTTAGTATTCACTGATATCCCAAACCTTCTGCACTTCAAGAACAATTCCTTCAAATGCTACAAATGGTCTTGATGGCTACTGGAGTATATTGTTATATCATCTAGGTAGACAAGCACAAACTTATCCTTCTCTCCTATAAATGCTATATCCAAAGCTCTCTGAAAGGTGGCTCCAACATTCATCAGCCCAAAAGGCATCTTGGAATACATAAAAGTGCCCCAAGGAGTGGTGAAAGCAGTCTTTTCTTGATCATCTGGATGTACAACAACTTGGTTATACCCTAAAAAGCCATCCAGGAAAGACATCACTTTGGCTCCTGATACTTTTTGCAACAAATGATCCATCTTGGGCACAAAAATAAGCAATTCATACAACAATAAAGGGGCACAAAAATCGAGGCAGAGAAGGGGAAAAAAATTCTAAGGAAGTTTTGTACAGTACAACAACTATGTGCATGCAATTCAAGGTTGTTTTGTCATTGATTTAGTTGTTGTATAGTTCATACAAGTTATATGATTTGGAAAAAAGAGGGCACACACTTCGAGGCCGATCGTACAACTGATTTGAGGGTTGTTTTGTGGCTCATAAATCGAGATAAATTTGTAATTCCATTACTATGTTATTTCTACTATGTAAACTTTGACTGCTGAAACATAACAATAAAATACTCCCTCTCCCAATGTGGTTTTCCCTTCGAGGTTTTTTCAAGAACTTTTGTCCAAATTTTCTAAGTACAATTTCATGGTTTGTTGAGCTACTTCCTGAATTATAAGTTCAGAATTTGTCATATATGTTGTTTCATAAAAAAATAGAATTGAATTTTCTGAGTGAATGCAATTTTCTAAGTTGTAATTTTTATTGGAATTACAACCTGAGTGTTTACAAAGTGTTTGACAAAAGTTCTACAAGAGAAATTTGAATTGTAATAAATATTTTGAGTGGTTTTTTTACATGGTATGAGGGCCTGGCTACTTAGATTGAATCAAAAATTGGGACAACACCTTGTACTCATATTTTTCTCATTAATTGAAGAATATTTCTTTTTTGTCATGGCTACTAGTTTGAGGTTTGAGGACAAATTGGAAGCAACTTCAAATTTCAATGCATGGAAGGAAAGGATCGCACTGATATTGGAGGAGAATAAGGTGGGGGATACCACATAGCATGTGTGTGTTGTTCCTCGTGATCCAGTTTAGTTGACAACCAATAACAAGAAGAAGGTGAAGAAAAAGATGATTCTTCTTAATGCAGTGAAAGACCATGTGATTCATCATATCATAGGTAAGACTCATGCTTTTAAAATTTGGGAAACACTTTACAAATTATATCAAAGTTCAAATCAAAATAGGGAATTGGTGCTTAGGGAGAAACTAAGGAGCACCAAGATGACAAAAAATGACAACATATCTTCATACTTTACCAAATTAACATAGATACATGATGAGTTAGGGGCTATTAGAGATGGATTGACTAACTCTGAGTTGGTTAGAATTGTCTTAAATGGATTTTCTAAACCATGGGTTAGCTTTGTGCATGGGATTGTTGTCAGGGAGAACCTGCCTAATTGCACAAGACTACGGGATGATTTAATGCAAAAGGAACTGATACTTTGGGGTTTCTCTTCTAGCCAACAACTTGGAGATTGTGAGGAGAATGTGGCCCTTACGACTATGGGAAAGAAGAAATTCAAGAAGGGGCCCAAGGATGGGGCCAAGAGGAAGGGTGACCAAAATCAGGAACTGAAAAAGTGAAATTTTTTGCTTGTCATAAGATGGGACATTATGTAGTGACTTGCCCAAATAGGAAGAATGTTAAACACACATGGTGAGCGAGAACAAATAGTAAAGATAAAACATGCAGTACATTTTTTATTCACAAATGATGTATATTTATGGTACATTATGTGACCGTTGGGATTCACATCCCAAGGTCTCTTGGACTGCGTTGTCCATTCAGCTTTCACACTAACCATTTAGGATTAGGTGTCCAACATTCCCCCCCTTAATCCGAAGGGTTATGTATGAGTCCAAGAAAAGAGCTATAATACAAAATGTGCAAAAATACACGGCAGCACTAGGCTGAATGTGCTCTTTGAAATGTTGGTATAATAGGGCGGTGGTTTAAGGATGACCACCAACTCTGGAATGCTTAGTGCAGTTTCCTGGAACTCTTCCAAAGCTGGCAAGAAGTTGGAGTCTTCTGCTAGAGGAAGTGTTCTCAATTTTATTCCCAGAACTCTTCCAAAGTTGGCAAGAAGCTGAAGTCTTCTGCTAGAGGAAGTGTCCCAGATTGCCAACTGAAGGCATGTTCACGGACATCTGTGTCTCTGGCTACAACTCTGAAACTGGTGTGGCAGATTGTGGCTCAAGCTCGCTTGATGTGGCTTTGAAGCTTTTAGATGACCATCATTTCCCCCCCTGTCAGATACAAGGTGAGAAGATGGATAAAACTCAACTGCAAGACTGTTCAATGTTCTGGAGCAAGTTCTGACATGTGTTTGGAATATCTTCTTGGCTGTTGATGCCCATTGCCAAGAAGCGATCCATCCAAGATGAAGCTTTGTTCTTGCAGGACGTTTGTTTTTGAAGCATCTGTTTGAAGAATGACTAGTTTTATGACAGTGCTTACATGGATGAAGATCAAAACAGTGATCTTTCAGATGGCCAACTTGGTCACAATGTTGGCATTTCACGATCTGTTGTTGTTGTTGTTGCTGCTGTGGAAGAGAGGCAGAGTCTGGAACAACTGACAATGAACTGTCATGAGGAGTAGGTGAACTGTCATGGATGAATCCAGCACTCTGAAACTGAATGGGCTTAGTATAGTCTGGAATATGAAAGGACAAGTCCTTGTCATATCCAAGACCGGTTCTATGCTTGTTGTGGACAAGCTACTCCCAAGGTCTGATGATGGGCTTGGGAAGTGCAGATTGAGTTTCTGCATCTGCATGTACAATTGCTGCATTATTAACTTGTTGTTTATGGGAGTCTGTTTCAATCTTCTGAACAGAAACAGGTTTAGAAAGATGACTCCATTGCTGTAGTTCTTCTTGCTGCAGCTTTGTCTCAAGATACAAAAACTCAATATTCTCATGTGCAGTTTGCAGAGAGGTTTGGATGTCAAAGAGAGTTTCTATGTTAACTTTTACCATCTCATCAACAGTGGAATGAATTAGGATATTCAATAACTTTAATGCATCTTCAATTCTGGCCATTTTTCTTCAATGTCACTTAAAAACTGATCACAACTGAGACAACAGTAATAGAAAAATAATATTGTACTCTTACTACAAGATCTTGTAAGGGCTTGTCAAGTGGCAACAATGTCGCGAAAATGGTTGATGGAGCAGGACCTGAGTAAGCTGGATGTTACCAAGAAACTACAATAAACATTTCTCGTCAAGCTACAATAAACATTGGTACAATTGGGCACATGGTAAATCAACAGTCCACAGTTCGTTTCAAGAATGAACTAGAGCATAACATCACTATTAAACTGGGATATACCAATGCAAAAAAAATATATAAATGTGAAGATGGGCGCTGTCCTCAACTTCAAACTTCAGAGCATCTTGCTGCTATGGAAATCATGCAAAATCTCTACAAGAAACTGCTCCTAGAATGACTGCCAAAAAATGTCTTCAAAATTGCTTCAAATTCACTTCATAATGCTGATCAAATCTTCATCTTAAGACATTTCACCCACTGGCAATATTAAAAAAAAACTCCTTTTCATATGTCCATTTTCATTCCATACAAGTAATATCGTGTTGGTGAAGACTAAAGCAGAACTCTGTTATATTGCCGCATTGTATACACTTTCACGTGCTCTAGATTTTTACATGCAACCGAAACCACTGATCACTTGAAATTCGAACCTCTCGATAAGCAGATAGCTCCAAGAATCTGGCACCAGAGAATTAGGTCTACAATCTACTACAGTGTCAAGCATCGTGGACCCTTAGCTCAGCATCCCTATTGGCTTCAAATCCGCTCGTGAATGAAGGCGCCAATGGTGGTTGTGTATTCGAAGCGATAGAAATGGTTGAAGCTGTGGACTACGCAGGTATCCTCAATGTTTTTCATGCTCTGCTTGTCGTAGTGAGGAGACAAGAAGAGGTCATTGCCGCCGCCCCTTCTGAATCCGGCCTGTAAGACCACCGGACTCCAGCTTCCACATTCTTTTTCGCGTCGCTTTCAATCTTCTCCACCCGCGTTGTGTAAGGCGGCTGATTCCGAAGTTGAACGCGCATAAGCACTGAGTCTCCCACTGTTAAAAAACCGACCGCAGCCAAGGTCGATTTAGATAGGGAATATCATACCTAGTGATATACTCCGACAGAAAATAATCTTTATTTTCAGCGGAATGACCTGTCGTTAATTCTTGGTGCTACATTGCAACGGCTCCTTTGTGTCACCTTCACCGTCAGCGCGATCCTATCTTCTGCAGTTTGGCTCACTGGCATTATGCACCAGTTCAGCGCCCAACCCAAAAAATATTCGCCATGAATTCACCCAAAGTTGTAAGCGATATATTTCAGGGCTATCAATTGGATACAACCACGACAGTTATGAGCAGAGCGCATGGAACTCAACGTATATAACTCATGGGCATATGTAGAGATTGACACAAGCCAGAACTGTAATTGTTAGAGGGAGATAAACAAAGGAATATACTTATCGGATGAACCCTGACCAGAAGAAACAGATAAGGAAACCGGTAAAATGTATGACGATCATTAGAGATAACATGGGAGTGGTTGGTGTTGAATGATGTTGAGGTATGTTGGGCTGCAAGTGTCACCTATAGTATGGATATGTGAATCCCTTACACGAAGCTCGACTTATGCTTAAATAAGATCACCATGTACAAGAGCATCCACCTCTGATATCTTCACGTCAATCTCATTTTTAAAGATCTTGTTATCATAAAACGAAAACCAATTGGAGAGCATTCCTTTAACAGGTCGAAGGAAAACACACTACAACCATCAATCCTATTATTTGAATTGAAATGCCCAGTGCGCATCACGCTCACACTCGCACAGCGAAGTGGAGGGAGGTCGGAGCAGTTTGAATGACTCGCAGACCAAAAGGAGAGTCAAACGAAAAACGAAGAGTTTCGTTGACTAACGTGCAAGCGGAAAGGGAGACTACGTTACCATGAAAATGCAGGCATTTCAATTCAGATACCATGACAATGCAGGCGTGTCAGGCTTCAACAGAATTTTGCAGAATACATTATGAACAGCACTGGTGCTACTGCTATTAGTGCCACTCCTCCAACTGAGCCAGTTATTATAATGGTAGTCTTCAGAAAAAGAGTCTTCAGGCAGCGTGCGTTTCCTTCAGGTATGCAGCTTTTGAGTAGAAGAGAGGGTATGGCATCAATTCTGGTAACGGTGGACAGAGCAGGAGTGTAGCGTTCAGGCAGAGACAACGCTTCAGGCGTTCTTTGTCAGGCAGACGTTTTATTTCCTTCAACTGTTTCTCCTTCAGGCAGTGGACAACGCTTCAGGGAAAATAGGCCACACATCATGGCTCTGATACCATGTTAAACACACATGGTGAGCGAGAACAAATAGTAAAGATAAAACATGCAGTAAATTTTTTATTCACAAATGATGTATATTTATGGTACATTATGTGACCGTTGGGATTCACATCCCAAGGTCTCTTGGACTGCTTTGTCCATTCGGCTTCCACACTAACCATTTAGAATTAGGTGTCCAACAAAGAAGAAGCAGGTTGTAGCTTCAATAGAGGTGATCGATTGTTCCACATGATTTGAGAAGGGGTTCTTGTTGATTGCATGTCTTGTTTCTAGTGCATATGCCTCAAATGCTTGGTATATTGATAGTGGATCCACATGCCATATTTTGGTGTCAGAGTGCTTTATTGATCTCAAATAGGATGGAGTTATTCATGAGGTAGTACTTGGATATGACACCATAGTCAAGGCATTTGGGCGTGGGACTGTTTCTTTTGAGAGGGAGTCTTTGTCACCTATGACAGTGAGTGATGTTTTGTATGTCCTTGGGTTGAAGAAGAACCTTATTTCAATTTTCGCCATAGAAGATAGGGGATTTGAGGTGTTGTTTATATGTGGACATGTACTCATTTACCCTAAGGGGTCCAACATCACTTCAACCAAAGTGATTGGAAATAAATAGGGGAAGTTGTATAGACTCATGTTTCAGCGTAGCCATGACTAGATTCATAACAACAGTAGCAGTAGAGATATATGTGAGATATGGAATGGAAGGATGGCTCATTTACATCATGGAGCTCTCAGAATTATGGGGGAGATTATCAAATGATTTCTTGATTTCAGTGTGGAGCATGAGGATGTGTGTAGAGGTTGTGCTCTCAAGAAGTACACCAAGACTGCTTTTCCAAGTAGTGATAACAGGACAACAGGTATACTTGATTTGGTTCCTTATGATGTATGTGGTCTGATGTCTTCAATCTTTCTTAGTGGTTGTAATTATTATGTTATATTCATAAATGAATTCTCCAATAAGACCTGGATCTATTTCATGAAGACCAAAGGTGAGGTCTGCAAGTGGTTCCAAGAGTCCAAAGCTCTTGTGGAGAACTATACAAGGAGGAAGATTAAGGTGTTCAGGTCAGACAATGGGGGCAAGTATACCTACATTTCCTTCAAGGAGTTTTGTGAGAAGGAAGTCATTAAGAGAGAGATGACAATTCCTGAGAACCCATCGCAGAATGGGGTTGTAGAGAGGAAGAACAAGGCCATTATGGGAGCAACTAGAGCTACGTTGCATAATTAGATTTTACCATTATTTCTTTGGCTAAGGCTTGTAGCACCACAGTATATGTTCAAAACAAGAGTTTTCATTATGCATTGGGGAGGAAAACCCCTGAGGAAGCTTTCTTTGGGAAGAACCCTGAGGTTGGCAACTTCATATCTTTGGGTGCTTGACATGGTCACATGTCCCTTCAGAGAAGAGGAAGAAGCTAGAACCCACTACAAAAAAGGATATCCTTGTTGGGTATAGCGAGAATTCAAAGGCTTACTATATATACATCCCTTCCTTATGGAAGGTTGTTTTGAGGGATGTGGGATTTGAGGAGAATAGAGTGTTTCAAAGATCCTTGGAGGGAAATTATTAGGGACCTCAGGTACAGGCTCCTTAGACCACATGGACATAGAGTTCAAGAAGTATGAGTTCATATGGCATTGGTTCTACACTTGTTTCAGTTGTCATTGGATCCCATATTATCATTTGATAGGATACTGGCACACCTAGTTCAACATCTTAGAGCATTAGTGGATAGTCTTTGAGTATATAGTCTTTGTATACACTTTTGGTAAACGAGGAGGACAAGCAAGATTATGCCAATCTACTGATAAATAAAGTCAAGAGACTACAAGAGCTCTTGAAAGAAGCCAAGGAGTTAGCAGGGAGTCCCAAGAGTGTTGTCAGAGAGAGTAAATCACCAGATGCGTTCTATAGTTATTTGGCTATGGTGAGCAACATTTGAGAGGCAGATCCTTCTTCATATGAGGAGGCAACATATTGGTAGATATGGAGAGATGCCATGGTCGACGAGTATGCTTCCATCATAAAAATTGATGTTTGGGAGGTGGTAACACGACCAAAGGGCCATTCAGTTGTGACTTCCAGGTCGCTTTATAAGATCAAGTATGTTGCATATGGACGGATAGAGAAGTACAAAGAAATATTTGTGGAGAGAAGAAGTTTGCATATGTGGAGGGACTTGATTATGATGAGAAATTTTCACCTATTGCTTGACACACTTCGATCAATTCAATGATATCCATCATAGCAGGGATGGAGTGGAAGATCCACTTGATGGATGTGAAGACTACATTTTTTAATGGACTTCTACAAGAGGAAGTGTACAATGAACAAATACGGGGCTTTGGGATTCATGGGTGAGGGTTTCATGTGAGCCGATTGAAGAAGGCACTATATGGACAAAAGAAAGCTCCACGAGCCTAGTATTCACAAATATATACCTATTTGAACTAGATTGGTTTCAAAAAGAGTGAGGCAGATCCAAACATATATTACATTTATATTGGAGGAGATCCCCTCATTCTTGGAATGTGCGTAGATGAATTGTTCATGAAAAGAAAGGAGAGGTTAATATCTACTTGTAAGTAGGCTCTTTTTTTAGAGTACAAGATGAAGGACCTTGGGCTGATCCACTATTTTTTTGGGATGGAGGTGTGGCAGGAGGATGGGCATATATTTCTGAGACAGGGCAAGTATGCAATTGATATTCCGAGGAGATTAAGGGTATAGGGTTTCAGGCCTATGGCTACACCAATGATCACCAACTTCCAGAAGCTTGGCACTTCTTAGGGAGAGTTGGTGGACCCCACTTTCTATCACCGGCTCATTGATTAATTGATGTAATAGGTCAACACCATACCAGACTTGTGTTTTGTTGTTAACACTCTCAGTCAATATTAGGTGGAGCCTAGGAGACTACATTACTCTGTAACAAAAAATGTAATGAGATATTTTTAAGGTACAATGGGCTATGTGTGAGGGGATGGAGTTCACCTAGTTGGATACATGGATTCAAATTTGGCAAGTAGTGCAGTAGACCGAAAGAGCACTTCCAAATGTTTCTTTAGTGTGGCCTTAACAATTGTGTCATGGCTCAACTAGAGACAACAATCAATGGCACCGAGTTCTACAAAGGAAGAATGCATTGTAGCTAGTCAGGCAAGTTGTGATACCATATGAATTCGCAAGTTGTTGGTGGGTTTGTTTAGACAACAATTGGATCCCACCATGATATACTATGATAATTATAGTTGCATCAAACTCTTGGATAATCCAGTATTTCATGACTGGTCCAAACGTATGGACATAAAATATCATTTCATCTGAGATCATATCCAAAGATGAGTAGTGAAGCTGAGATACATTTCCGCTAATGAGAAAGATGCAGAGATTCTCTCAAAGTCCCTTATGAGGGGAACATTTGTATTTTTCAAGGCCAAAATGGGAGTGGTGAAGACCACTTTCCTATCTAAGAGGGAGTATTAGAAGTTAGCTAGGAAAAGTGTTTTCCACATAGTCTTGGAGCTAACATGTGAAAAATTTTCCTAAAGTGATTTGGGATTTAATTTAAATTTATGGGATATAAAGTTAATGGGAAATGTACACTTTATTAATGTCAATAAGAGATTAAAACACAATCATTGGATCAAGAGAGCCTAAGATTAAATCTTAGCCCTTGATCTTGGAGGCTAGGTGAAAGGCCAAAGGACATCCTCTCTCGGCTTTATAATGGCACAAACCCCAAGGAGAACCTCCATTCTAATTTTTGAGTGAGAGATTCATGAGAAGGGAGAAAGGACGAGTTGAAGGAAGGAAGATGATTTTTTTAGTATAGCAGCCAAGTGGCATGACTTTCAAGACAAGAGTGTTAGCACGAATCCCAAGGAAGTGTGAGAATTAATTGCAAACAGTACAACTGAAAATAAAAAATTTATACAACAGTAAAGGGGCACAAAAATTGAGGCAGAGAAGGGGCATAAATTTCTAAGTGTTGTACTGTACAATAGTTGTTAGAAAACAATTCAAATTAGCTTTGGAACTAATTTAGTGGTTATATAGTTCACATAAGCTATACAATTTGGATATGATCCAGGTCGATATTGGTGTCCACCCTCCATTTCCATTTGGACCCCCACCATTGTTTCTTTCAGTTTTTCAGTTTCCTTAATTATAGCATATTTTACTATTTTTAGCATTTTTTCGGGTTCTAAACTTTTGGATTCGTTTTTGAGGCCCTAAACAACGTTTTTTTGGCAACCTACCACGAATGATTTTATATTAAAATCACCTTTTCCATCGTAATCCTCGGAGAGATCTTTCCAACAGGGTATCATGTGTGTCAAACGGAGATAATATGACCAAGTCATGACCCTGGGAAGTTGGTTGTCCAACTAACCCCAATGGGGCCCATAAACTCTTGGTGTTACATCTCTTCGGGTTAGGGTTTTGGTTGTTTAGAGTTTGCTATTATTGTTCAATAATAAAATGGCCCCTGAGTCTCAGTGTAATGCAGTTCAGAGGCATGTAGCCACCACATCTCTTCTTAGAGATCAACTACCATCACCGAGCTAGTCTCATTTCCATACTGTTTTTAATCATATTTCATTATTTGATAGTAATTGAAGGAAGTGTTATTTATGCTGCATTTCTATATTTATGGTTATATCTATAATTTTTTGCGTTCTTGTTTAAATTTGGATTAGTGGTATCATAGGGTCTACTCTTTCTCTATTTTTATTCGCATGTCCCCAATGAGGTCAGTATATATGGAGTTAGGACTCGAACTAGTTGAACCTTTGCAAGACCAGCCTTGTAAATCCTGATGGCCTCCCATGAAGGAAGAAAAGAAAGACGAGGGAGCAGGAGATTGTATCAAAATATTTCTTGAGGAGGCCCTTGAGAAACAAAGGAACGTGATGATGGATAACTTTGCTTAGATCCTTCAACGGTTTCCCACTAGTAGTGCATCCACATCCAACAGCCACTCTGGAGGCTCCACACCTTTTAGGGTAAAAGTAAACTTTGGCATTGCCATATTTGAGGACCAAATAGATGCAAACGTCGTAGATAAATGGTTGAATCTATTAGAAGGATATTTTTATGTTCATGATTTTTCCAGCCGAGAAAATATTACTTTTTCTTTTCTCAAAGCCGCCCCCCACATCAAGGACTAGTGGGAAACCTATTGTGAGCAAAAGGGTGAAAGTATGAACTCACTATTTTCAGCCGCTCCAACTTGGAATTCATTACGGGATGCCATAAAGGAGTAGTACTACCCTGTCAGGAGCTATTAGGACAAATACATAAAGTGGACCACACTGCGGCATCGAAGGGACCAAGATGTGCCAAATTTTACCAATGTTTTTCACATCCTGCGCACGAAGTTGGGCATCAAGGGTTATGAGAAACATTTTGTACTCAAGTACTATGGCTGCGTACATAGATACATCCAAGACGAGATGGATTTCCTGGACATCTCCTCACTCGGCACGGCGTACTGATACGCCGTCAAGATCAAGCAAAAGTTTAAACAGAAGAAGCTAGACTTTGGATCTGTGAATCTGAAGCAAGGGAAAGGTGCCCCCAAACCGCAGAACAAAGGACAAAGCCAAGGCAGGACGCCCTAGGACAACCCGCCAAGGCCACAATCAAAGGATAATATTGCAAAGCCGAAGAAGGACACGGGAAAGTGGTGTGAGTTCTATAAGAGCTCCACCCACAACAAAAACGAGTGTCAGGCCAAGCAATCCTTGGTGGTTGACCTGAAGGCTTTAGAATCATATGCATGTTCCTAGTTTGATTGAGAAGCTGACTAGGGGAGGCAAATTATTGATGCGGAGCCCAACGCCACTGTCGCCACCAAAAAGATCCAAAAGGAGGAACCTGAAGATCCAGAGGACGAGGAGCATCTCTTCCACTCCTAAATGTGGGGGAAGGTTTCCGCACTACAGTTCATTGTCGACAACGGGAGCCAAAAGAACCTCATTACAGCAGAGGTCGTGAAGCGACTGGGCTTAACGACCACAACACACCCACAACCGTACACCATCGGATGGCTTCACCAAGGACGGGATCTGCGTAGGAGCCAATAATGTTGCCTTTCATACAACATCAAGCCCTTCACGAATGAGGTATTATGTGATGTTTCTCCCCTTGATGTTTGTGATGTATTATTAGGCCAACCATACTTGTCAAAGTGCCATATTGTGTATGAGTCAAGGCATCATGCTGTTATTGTTACATTAGGATAAAAAAATAATTATATCAGGGGTCCATTTAGATATCGATTGATCTAGTTCAGAGGCAGAGGACCAAGCACATCGAGATTCACTGCACCTCTATACTCTGCCTTGGTTGTAGATAAAGCAATCATGGATTGCTTCTTGTTAGAATAGCAAAAAGGCCCTAAACCAAAGCTGAAAACATAAGCAAAGGTGGACTTATCATCTGTACCATTGCCAGCCCAATCAAAATCTGTGTACCCAATCAGTGAAAGTGGGCAATATGCAGCATGAAGGATACCAAAACTAGAAGTACCTTTCACATATCTAAGGATTCTCTTTGTAGCTTTCTAGTGAAGTTCATGGGGCTCCTGCATATATTTGGAACAAACTCCTACTACAAAATATATATCAGGTTCGGTGTGAGTAAGATACAACAAACTCCCAACCAACTGTCGATACAGTGTATTGTCCACCAAAGGTGTAGTACTCGCATCCTCAAATCTGATCCTCGAAAGAAAGGGAGATATTGCTGGCTTGCATTCTGTCATATGAAAGCAGAAAAATAGATCTGATGCATACTTAGACTGTGCCATCTTGATCCCTGAAGTAGATTCAGAAATTTCAAGACCAAGAAAGAAGTGCAATAGTCCTAAATCTGTCATGGAAAATCGATCGTGCAATGCTAATTTTGCCGAATCAATAGCTGAGGTAAGGTTCCATGTCATCAATAAATCATCTACATAAAGTACTATCAGCAAAAGGGAATCATCATGTTGCAGCAAATAAACATTCATATCAGATTTGCATCGAATGAATCCAATGGAAAGTAGGAAAGAATCCATCTTTGCATACCAGGCTTTGGGAGTCTGTTTTAGGCCATACAAAGATTTCTTTAATCTACAAACGATGGAAGAGTTCTAAAAGTATCCCTGTGGCTGCTCCATATATATCTCCTCCTTGAGATCTCCATGAAGAAATGCACTCTTCACATCCATGTGATGAACTTCCCATCTACAAGAAGCAACAATGGCTAAAACTAGTCGAATGGAGTCCATTTTTGCAACTGGTGAAAATGTCTATGTGTAGTCTATGCCATGTACCTGTGAGTATCCTTTTGCAACAAGTCTAGCTTTGTACTTTCTGATCTCACCATCTACAACAATCATTTTTCAATAGATCCATCAGCATCGAACAATCTTTCTTGCTTTAAGAAGTGGAACCAAGTCCCATGTGTTGTTTTCCATGAGAGCATAGTACTCTTCATCCATGGCAGCCTCCCAAAGCGGGTTTCCAGCAGCCTCAGAGTGTCACTGTGGATCTGAACCAAGTGCCATATAGAAATTTATGGGAAGTAATGGTTTGGTGGCAACCAAGGCTTGAGGAACCCCAAAAAACTGTGATGTAGTCCTTCTCGCATCCGCAGGATCACCGACTAGTTCACCTGCATCTTGCAGGGTTTTCTCTGGTCAAGTTGGCAATTGAGTTGGAGAAGCCATGACCTACTCCTCATCCTTTGAATAAGGCCCAAGAGGTTTCTCTAATGGCTTCTCTGAAGTGCTCGAAGAAGTTTCAGACTCCTCCTCATCAGTGGCAACAAGCGGTTCCTCGGCAGGGTCTGTTGAAAAATCATGCAGTGATTCTTCTTCAAACTTCACACTTTGAGCTACAAGGAACTTTTCAGTGTGAGATTCTAGCAATCTATAGCCTTTGACACTGTCAGGATATCCAACAAAGATACATTCAACACTTTGAGGCTCCAAAGCCTTCCTCTTATCTTTTGGAATGTGAGCCCATGCTTTGAACCAAAAATGTGAAAGTGCGATACTTTCGGTTTCTTACTGGTCCAACATTCAAATGGAGTGGTGCCTTTGAGTGCTTTGTGAGGAATGCGGTTTTGAATGTATGCTGCACAATTAATAGCTTCAGTCCATAGCTTAGGAGCTAATGATTTGGATTGTAGCATACAATTGGCCATCTCTTTTAACGACCGATTTTTCCTCTTCGCGACACCATTCTGTTGTGGTGTATATGGCACTATGTTGTAGTTGTATACCTGCATCAATACAAAGTTGCTACACATATTTGTTGACATACTCCCCCCCATTATCAATACAAAGTATCTTAATATTGCATCCAGACTCATTCTCAGCAAGTGCTTTAAATTCTATAAGGCATTCAAATACTTCCAATTTTAATTTCAGAAAAAATACCCAAGTAAAGCGAGAGAAATCATCTATGAAGGTGAGTACATATCGAGCCTTACTGACTGAAGGTTGCGGGAATGGGCCCGTGATGTCACTGTGAATCAGCACAAGATGTGAAGAAGTTCTCTGTGCCTTCCCTTTGTCAAAATTTTTCTTCGGATGCTTGCCAAGAATGCATCCTTGACATACACTGCTTGTGAATTTAATAATGGACAATCCTTCTACCATGTTTTCCTTGCTGAGTTGATGCAAGTACTTATAGTTTAGATGGCCAAATATTTCACGCCATAACCTGCTGATATCATTAGATTATGACAGAAATATAGTGCTAATAGATTTAGGAATAAAGTGGGAGAAGAAATACAAACGAGAACCGTGATATGCAATTCCATCTACAAGCTGTGAGCCAGTGGAAATGTCGGTAATCACCCCAAAGTCCGGAGTGAACTCCACCTTTCTTCCAGAGCCAGAATGAGTGATCTGATATATCGAGAGAATATTTGCGGACAGGGAGGGAACATGAAGCACATTTGTGAAGCAGCCCCCTTTAAGGTCTACAATTCCTTCTCCGCACACCTTTGCAAGTGTGGCATCTCCCAAGTAAATTGGGGATCTGGTGCTTTCTTCGATGGAGTAAAATTCATCTTTTGATGCATCCATATGGTTCGATGCACCTGAATCAAGGATCCAAGCTAATGGAGTGGATGTGATAGCCATTAAAGCATGACCATCTCGTGCTCTTCCTCTCCCATCTCTCGTTCTATTATCATCCTTGTTCTTTGCATTCCCAGGCACGGTGAGATTGTGCTGCTGCAGTTGCTTAGCCATCTCATCGATTGTTTTCCTCATGCAATTTTCTTTGGGATAAAAACCTCTGGAACAGTAGCTGCAAAGTGTTCTTTCCTTCTTCTTCTTACCCTTAAGCAAAGAAGAGCTCTATGAAGATTGTACGGGTCTCTCCTTCTTCGATTCATTAAATTTACCCTTCCCTTTTTGCTTGTCTCTTCCACTACTCTTTGGAGCATCAGTAGCCACAAGTGCTTGGTTCTTTGAATGCTTGATGGCACCCATTTGGATTAAATTAGCTTGCTCTTGAGTCAATGTTGCAATGAAGTCATTCAATGGAGGCTTTTTCCATTTTTCCTGAGTCAATTTAGACGCTTGAAAAGACGATACAAATACAGAATATTCAGGGTCTAATTTCGAGAGAATCGAAAGGATGAGTTGATCTTCCTCTTTCTTGACTCCACATGCATTAAGTTCAACTAGGAGGATTTAAACTTGGTGAAGTATTCTTGCAGGTTGCTAAAATGAGTTGGACTGAGGGACATGAGTTCATTCTCCAGTTGATGCACTCTCATTTCATCCTGCTTGCCGAATAGTCCTTCCAATGTGGTCCAGAGCGCATCGGGAGTAGTGGCTCTGTTGACATGAAAGAGGAGTTATCTGGAAATTGATAGGCATATCAGCCCAATTGATTCATCTAATTTATTGAAATACTTGATCTTCTCCACTACAGAAGTCAGTTCAGTCTCCGTTCCCATTGTTGCCCTGTAAAGCCCTTTGCTTCAGAGGAGCAGAGTAATCTTTGTCTTCCATTCGAAGTAATTGAAAGGATTTAGAATGAGTTTTGTGGGAGAGAGATGATCCATTGCCACTTGTTGCACCTCCTGATGATCTATATATGCAAATAAAACTGTGTACAATCCACTAGATTCGAACTAGCTCTGATACCATGTAGAATTCCTGTAGAAACTCAGATAGATCTAGAATTCTAATTAAATTAAACACACGTAATTTGATGATATTAAAGAGATGAGAGAAAGAATTTTCTCCATAAAATCAATGTATTAAATTAATGAACAATAGCAATACATGAACAACCAAACCTCTAATCCCAAAGGGAGGTGGTTATATAGAAATTGCCGAATCTAGAAAACTAGGAAAAAACTAGTAAAAAACTAGAAAAGGCTAAGAAAAGCTAAAGGGAGGCCTAAAATAGCAACAATGACTCAAGACAACCTATGCCAACTATCAGCCACGAGGAAAGCATGAGGATGGGCACATTTCCCAAGGAAGGCAACTTTAAAACATGCTAAAATGGTCCGGGGGACCAAATCCCTTGATTTAAGGGGAATCTTCATGTGTGGCGCCAATCCTCAAATAATTCAAGTGGATGAGGTGTGGTTAGGTGTGAACATGCACTTAGATGTCTAAATGGTTTAGACAAGTGGTTGGACCAATATTTCCATAATATTAAGCCTTTAAAGGCAAAAACCAAGGGAAAGTTGGTCCACCGAGCTAGTTTACCAAAAACCAAGTGTGAACATGATTTTTAGTGCATGTGGCTAAGTCAAGGATACTTAAGCTAAAAAATAAATGTAGATGTTAGGATTATATTTCAACAAATCTCTGTGAAAATTTGGAGAAATGTACTTTTGGCATGACCCAGGTTCAATATCTGGGATACATTATTGATGAACAGGGGGTGGAGGTGGATCTAACCAAGATCCAAATCATTCGGAATTTTCCAGCCCTAACCACTCTAACAGAGCTCCGCAGCTTTCCGAGTCTTGCCAAATTCTACCGCAGGTTAATGTTGGGGTTCTCTCATATCACTTGGCTCTTGAGTCGAGTCACCAAAGGAGGAGTGAAAGAAAAATTATTTTGGTCTGAATCTCAACAGAAGGCATTCACAAAGTTGAAACATCGCCTTTGCTCTGCACCAGTTTTCACATTACCAGACTTGCAATAACCATTTGAGATTGAGACATATGCCTCTGACTATGCTATTGGGGTAGTCCTTACACAACAGGGTCATCCAATGGCATATCATAGCGAGACACTTTCAGACACGGTCCAAAAGTATGCCACTTATGATAAAGAGATGTATTCCATTGTCCAGGCCTGCCGACAATGGAAGCATTACATTTTAGGGAATGAAACGGTCATCCACACAAACCACCGACCCCTGAAATTCATATAGACGCAAGGGAAGTTGCAGAATGATCGCCATCAGAAGTGGTACACATACCTGCAACAGTTCCATTTGAATATCAAGTACAAGAAAGGAAGCACAAATAATGTTGCAGACTACCTCAACCAACCACAAATCATGGTGTTAACTACTGTGCTCAACTCTTGTGGGCATGAGACTTTTGATTGGCCACTTCTCTACAAAATGACCCAAAATTCAGCCACACATACCATATTCTCTTGGGGGGTCAGCAAGTTCCAGGTTTTCACCTCCAGGATGCGTTGTTATGCCATATGGGACACCTTTATGTTCCTTCAAGCAAGGGTGTGAAGATGATTTTGGAAGCGCACTATAGTCGGGCCACTGGCATTTTGGGGTCAAGAAAATAGTGGCAGTATCGCAGAAGTATTTCTATTGGTCGAATCTTTGACTGGATGTTGGGAAGTACATCAGATCTTGCACTGCCTGCGCCATCGCCAAATCGACTATCAAGAAGCAAGAACTCTATACTCCGCTACCTACCCCTAGTCGACCTTGGGAATCCATCTCCATGGATTACATGTCAACGCTTTGTGAGGCCTTCCTTCTACTAAACATAGCAATGACTGTGTTTTTGTGGTTGTCGACCGATTCTCGAAGATGGCCATTATGACAGCTTGCAAGAAGAGTATCACAATAGAAGTCACTGTTAAACTCTTCTTTGAACAAGTGTGGGTACACTTTGGGATCCCACAGTCTATCATTTCCGATCGAGACAGAAGGTTCCTCAGTGCATTTTGGTCCAGTCTTTAGTCGATGTTGGACACCAAGCTCACTAAGTCCACAATTTTTATCCCCAAACTGATGGCCAAACAGAGGTCGTCAACAGGATGATCGTACACATTTTGCGCATGTAAAACTCAATGCATCCACGCACATGGGATGAGAGCTTCCCCTATGTCCATCATAGCTACAATAGGGCCATCCATAGCTCGACTGGCTATAACCCTTTTCAAGTGGGCTTAGGATTCTAGCCACTTTGTCCCATTGATGTGGCCATACCAGCTGCATCAACTCAGGGAGATTCGACTCATGTCCAGTCCAAAGTCGATAAGACAAATAGCTTCATTGAGCATATCCAACACATCCGCCAACAGGTCCATGACATATGCGACAAAACCAATGCTAAGTACAAGCAGTAACATGATCAGCATCGGGTGCCACACAAGTTCCACATGGGGGACAAAGTTTGGTTACATTTGCAGAAGGAGCACCTTGTTGGGTCCGAATGCAAGATTCACCTGCTCCGATATGGGCCATACATTATCACCAAGGTTGTGGGAGATAATGCTTTTGAGCTCAACATTCCCCCATTCCTTGGACTGCACCCAGTGTTTAATGTGGATTGCCTTTAGCCATACTTTCCACCATTACTAGACACATCCGACATTACAAAATTGCTCACACCAACAAAGTTAAATCCATATTGCATGGAACAAGATGCAACTGATCAGATGATGGACATGCAAATCAAGCACACTCGCCAGAAGAAGATCCAACTATATCAAGTTGTCAAAGCAAGCCAACTCCTTCACCAGGGCAAGTGGCTCACCAGGGACCAAGTTCAGCAGAAGTTTTCTCATCTCATGGAGGAACTCAACGCAATGGGGAACATTGCTTCTTAAAGGGGCAAGAATGATCCATGTGGATATTGGTGGCCACCCACCAATTCCACTTGGACACCCACCATTGTTTCTTTCAGTTTTTTAGTTTCTTTAATTATAGCACAATTTACTATTTTTAGCAGTTTTTCGGGTCATAAACTTCTAGAGCCGTTTTGAGGCCCTAAATGACGTTTTTTTGGCAATCTACTGCTAACGATTATTCAATAAAATCATCTTTTCCATCATAGTCCTCGGAGACATCTTTCCAACGGGGTATCATGCGTGTCAAATAGAGATAATATGACCAAGTCATGCCCCCGGGAAGTTGGTTGTCGAACTAACCCTAACGAGGCCCATAAACTCTTGGTGTTACATCTCCTCAGGTTATGGTTTTAATTGTTTAGGGTTTGCTCTTATTGTTCAATAATAAAAAGCCCTTGAGCCTCAGTGTAACGTAGTTCAAAGGCATGTAACCACCACATCTCTTCTCAGAGATAAGCTACTATCGTCGAGCTAGTCTCATTTCCACACTGTTTGCAAGCATATTTCATTATTTGATATTAATCAAAGGAAGTGTTATTTCTGCTGCATCTCTGTATTTATGGTTATATCTATAATTTGTCGCTATTTAAATTCGGATCTGGATAGCAGATAGCACACACTTCAAGGTAGGCCATACGACAAATTTGGGGGCTATTTTGTTGCTCAAAAATCAAGATAAGTTTGGAATTTCATTGTTGGGTTAATTCTATGGTGTAAACTTTGACTGCTAAAGCATCATATAATAAAATCCTCCCTCTCCCAAACTGGTTTCCCTCTAGGGTTTTTCCAGGGACTTTCATCCAAATTTTTTTAGTACAATTCAAGGTTTATTGAGTTATTTGCTGATTTATAAATTTAGAATTTGTCATCTATGTTGTTGTATATAAAAAATCAGAATTGAATTTTCCAAGTGAATGCAATTTTTAATGGAACTGCAACCTAACTATTGACAGTGTTTAACGAAAGCTCTATGAGAGAAATTTGAATTGTAGTGAATTTTCCAAGTGGTTTTCTTACACCTATGTTGAAAAGGAATGCTTCAGTTGAGGAGCTATTGTTGGAGGAGATGTCCTCATGCTTAGAGGAGCACATGACATGTGAGCACCTAGACTTGGAGGGCACACCACCTTGAGGACCATGCAAACCATATTGTGCCATGTGGGATTATGCTTAGCGTTAAAAGACACTTGGGGCTTTGTTGTTGACTTGACCTAGGCTTTGCATGTGGACTTGATCTATGCGTTATTGTTGGTATCCCTCACCTAAGATGGTGCTTGTGGGATGCATGCACCATAGTTCCATGATTTGTGAGATGCAAGTGAAGAGTGTGTGAAACTTGTGCAATGCAAGTGATTCGGTTTGGACAATTGGTGTGATGACTATTGAGCTCCTCACAAAGGTTTGTGTAGCTTCATGAGATATCTTGCCAAGCCTAGTTTCCAATTAGGGTTTGTTGTGATTGTGAATACCCTAGTAGTATCTGGGAAGCTTTTGAAAAATCCTTTTTGGATTAAAGAGGACAGATCTGATGTACTAGCATTGACAAAGTTTAGGTATTGTACTTTCTCTTGATATGACAGTAATGAGTTGTACCATTGCTGTCCTAAAGTCTCTTATTTCATATCTGATTTTCAGATCTAATTTTCACTTATTGTAAACAAGTTTCATGGCTCTTTTGGGATATTGATTTATTGCAATAGTGAAAGCTGCAATGCTGAATGATTTGATATGCCTTGTAATGAAACTTCATATCTAAAATTTGTGAATGTATATCTAAAATTTGTTGTTATATTCCCATTACAAATGAATGTATTTCCGATCGTAGTAATTCTCGAGTACATCATGCCCTAAAGGTGGTTGTATCAATATAGTGTGAAAGTACTTAGTAGTGATTAGTCAATATTAATGATAGACAGATTTGAGATATTTGTAAGAGAATTTCTAAATATTTTAATTCGGCTGTAAAGTTCAAAAATCTGTGTAACACATCTATAACCTCATTGAAATGAGTTGAAAATTTCAAATTGAGCAGATTAAAAAATTTCTACATCAAAAACAAAGTGTATCTCTTATGAAACAATTTAAAATTGGTTGAAATAAAATAAGGAAACCACCCTAGGTCTATTTGAATATAAAGTTCTCATTCTTTAAAACTTTGAAACTCAATTTTTTCCAAGAGCTCCATCGCTTTTGCCCTTTATTGCATGACTGAATAGCATACACAGACCAAGAGTAGACCACAACAAGCGTGCTCTACATAATCTCGTTAGGTGATTTATCATGAAAAACTTAAAGAGCGGACCGAACAGATATTTTCAAGAAATAGCTAGGTGTGATTAATGAATAGTGGAGATCCAAATATTGAATTCAAAGAAACGGGTCCTGGTGTTTGATCAGAATTCAATTCGACATAAATAATCGGGTCTCGCCTATAAACATCATTAAAGTTGCAGATCCAAATATTGAATTCAAAGAAACGGGTCCTGGTGTTTGATCAGAATTCAATTGGACATAAATAATCGGGTCTCGCCTATAAACATCATTAAAGTTGCAAAGAAGACCTATGATGTCTACTTGGTGTTAATAAACAGGGGAGATGCAGGCAGCTATTGACTGTCAAGGATCTACTTCCAGCCCAGGACTGCTTTATTCTCTGGTGCAAAAACAACAATATCCAACAACGGAAGTTGCTGATCAACCAAAAATGATGGGCTTGTCATTTAATTTATTTTTAAGAAACATCAAGTAAATAAACTTAGCTGCAACCAAAACTAACAACTGTTGTTAGAGAAGATTGTTGCAGGACATTAAATGGCATTGTAACATGATCACCAAGTAAGAGGTTGTGGACATCACAATACTTTAGCGTAAACTTACGCTAGTAGTTCGATATTAAAAGCATACACACCTTGACAAATATTAGGATGATATACATAGCCAATGCTGTAAAATTGTCGATACTTGATTTTAGCACCAGAACTAAATAGTTGGAAAAAAGTGGAGAAATACTAAGCTGAAGATTCAGCTCTTTCTGTAAGTCCACTGCAAATTACACAACATCAAATATCATCAATTTTTAACTCATCTCACAAATAATACTTCGACGTAGACAAAAGCACGCCCCACTAGAACTATCCTCTGATATTATCAACACCTCGAACTAGAAATTTCAGAATATAGCATAACTACCCTGCATCCTCCACTGGACAATTTGAAAGTTGAATCACAAAAGCAAGTTCTGAATGAACGGTGAAGTAAGCCCTCCGCTTGGTTTTAATTCAATACATAGGGATCGATCAAACCTAGGGAACAATATTAGATGAACTGATTTTGTCAATCCATTGCCCCATGGAAGTTTCTGTGTTTCGAAATCCAAAGAAACCATACTCTTTACTCTTATTCATGCTAAGTACAGCTCCCCAAGGCGGATTTAGTATTAAATCTGCAAACCACCCGTTTCCAACTTCTTCAATCTTTGTTGGGTGGAGCTTATTTTCATTGACAATTGCATCCCAGACCGGACCTTTGTCTTTCATCACCTCAGCCAGACTGAAGCCTTTACCCTCATATGGTAATGGTTCCAGATCAAATTTCTCTGCGAGTATTCTCCAGAGGTGTTTCCATTTATACACATCTCCATTAGCACAATTGAAGGCCTGGTTCTTGGCATAAGGATCTATGGCAGCCCAAATTTCCTGTTCTACAATCAATTCTGCATCAGATGCATCCATAAACTGTTCCCACGGAGTTATGTTCCCTGGGTACTTGAAAGACAACCGCTCATGTTTGCAAATGGCAGCGTAAACACACAGTGTGCCTAAAACATTCATCAAGCTCCAAGGAGAGAAGCCAAATATGATTGTCGGATGGTGAACAGACCAAGTTAATCCTTCTTTCTTCTTTGCAGCCTCAAATACAATATCCTCGAGAGTGTAGTAAAAATTGGACACAGGTAGCCTAGGAAGCTCTTCATGAAACGGAGCCTCATGGGGCTGATAATTCCGATTCTTGGCCACTGCATCAAATGGACCGATGTAGTGTTTCCCACCAGTCTGAAGACAGATATGCTGTAAATTTTCTGCATTAGGCAAAAGGGCATCTAACACATAACTCAACATTCTCCCATTGTCCTCACAGTTCTCCTGCTCTGTTTCTCTGTTAACCCAAACAACCCAAAAGAGATGGGTGACATCCTTCAGTGGTGAGATCTTTTCTAAAGTTTGCTCTCTATCTAAAACATCACATTGAATATATTCCACTGTACTATCTGGAGACCAATCTGGCTTAGGTCTCCTAGCAACTCCATAGACTTTCCAGGGTCCACCAGGTATGTCAGACAAAGGCAAGATTTCTGCCAAGCAATTTCCTACAATTCCTGTTACCCCTATTACCAGCGCCACTCCTTGCTGCTTCGCAGACTTCTCTCCGGAGCTTTCGCCATTCGTTTGTATTTTTTTCTGTATTAAAGGTAAGAATTATCGAGTAAAAATGGCAACAATTCAATATAATGATGCAACAACAGTAATCCCAAATGCAAAAACAGGCTTATCATTTAAGTTATAAACCCATCTAAACACAGGTTTGCTAAGCACATCGAGGTTGCTAAACTCAAGTATGCCGATTCTGACTGAATTCAAATATTTAGGACACATACCATTTGTGTGACATCAAGATTTTGCTTTCTTGAGCTTCTCATCCTCAAGATGCATGTCAAGCCGCTTGACCTTCACACCCTCAAAATGTACATCAAGCTGGGTTGAGATGGGTTTGTACTACAAACAACGTTTGTATTCAATCCGTAGATCACTTCAAATTGTGTGAACTGACATATGCATATTGAAGGGCTTTGTTGATCACATCAATTTATCTGAATTCTATGTACACATCTTGAAGCTCTGCAACTTCTAATTGTATAGCCTAGCACTATTCATATTTGAGTAGTTGGACAAGTATTGAATGCAAGTAAGGGAAGTAGGCAATGGAAGATTAGTAGGTTGGGGCAAGAGAATGGGGTTGATTTGAATTGGAATTGTTTCTTCAAAATCCATCATATTTGTTAAAGTTTATGGAGGCTTACCTATGCTACCCTATTTGGATTTGAATGTGTGAATTGTTAGGAGAAAACACATATTCTTAACCACTAATTTGTATTAATTTAAACATGTTTTGATTTTGATTTTGTTTTTCGTTTTTAATTATTTTTATACAAAATTTGGTTTAAAATTTAAAGAATGATTGAAATTATAAAGATTTATTGCTAAAATTGTATAGAGGGTGTAATAAATATTTTTGATGGTGTTGAATCAATTTATGTATTCAAAATTGTAATTCGATTAAAAATTGCATTATTAGATTCCAAGAATAACTATCTAGAAAAGTCCAAATTATATCACATTTATTGTTATAAATTACACCCGTCTAGATCCATTTTAAACCTAAATCTATCAAGCACCCAAGAGAGATCAAATTTATTAATTTGTAATTTTTTTAATCATTTAATTCCATGTCATGTATTATTTCCTTTATATTAAAAAAATTACAAGTTAACAAAATTGAAATTTCATATGTATATATGTAATTATTTATTTTTTATTTAACTTCATTTTGTGTTGTTTAGTGGGTTGTAAAGCTCCTCGCTACTCTAGGTACAATATTGTGGCTTATTATGCAGAAGGTATGTAATGAGAGGAAGGGTTTATTCAAAATTTGGTCATTCTAAATTATTGGATTTGAGAAACCACTTTTGCATATCTTCCTTTGCTATTTTCATCCCTTCATCATCCTTATTTGACACATCTCTTTTTCAATTATTCCAATGTTCTCACCTTTATAATTTATCATTAAAGATTTTTAATCTTTATAGGAAATGATGATGCTCCTACTACTCCATCTTACTTGATTGTAGCGGCTCCTTATGTAGGTTCTATGTGTGCTTTGTCCATCACCTATGACTACTTGTAATTTTCCTACTTTATTTGAAAATGGAAACAAAGGCACCCTTGCTCCCTGCGATTATATCTTCTATAGATAAACTAGCATGCTCAAATTCTATGTTTACTACAACTATTACAATCACACATGTACACTTCGTCACTTCTTCAATTCAACCTTCTAATGTTATTGCCGTTTGTAAGGTTCTACTAAATTTCATGCCATGATATTTTAGCTCATTCTCTTAGTATAGTTCAATGAAACTTGTAATGATGATGGCAATTGTCAAGTATCAAAATATATTGTTGGGTGTGGATGATGATTATCTTCATGATTCAAAGATCTTTGTTTCAACAGGGTGTATACCCTAGGAGGACTATACTCCCCTCCACGCGGGGAGTCTGGGGGCAGCGCCCACGAATCTAAAAATAGATGTAAAATTGCCTTGTAAAATGTTGTAATTTCGCAGTCAATTTGGATTGTTCATTAGGAAAATGATCTAACAGTAGAAGTTATGTTAATTTAGGAGTTTTTCCCCTAGAAGGTAACCATTGATCTATATGAGAGAAAGAGAGAGGAGATTGTGTGAAAGCGAAGAGGAAATTACAACATATCTATTGTAGGTTGTATCTCTTCATTTTGTTGGATAATATAAAAGGAAGGACTAGTTGTTTCTCCATAGACATAGCCCAAATTGGGTGAACCACACATATATGTGTCTCTCTTGTTTTATGCATTTCTGTATTTTTGTTTTTGCAATATTTTGTGTATTTCATTACTCCGTTAATTAATTTTCTAACATATATTCTTTGTAATCTATGTGCACGTCATGACTATTCACTTTAATCTAAAAAACAATAAAATAAAATAAAAAGAACTCTTCTAGGCTCCTATTCATGTAGTGATTGTATCAACCACTTGATTATATATGTTTGATGAATAACAATGAAATGCAAAGCTAATAAAAACATCCAATGGTAATAACTACAATTGTAATTATTAATATAACATTGTTCAATACCACACATTTTGACGACTTATATTTTGATTTCCCTTGCCACCCAACTTTCAAATCATACAAAATATAGACAAAAATTCCCTTCAATTGCCACAAATTTCTATATAACACTTGAGGAATTGCAAAGGGAAAAACAACAAAATAGTCTTAAGATATTTTAAAGGGTATTGACTATTAAGTTTGTGAGAGGTGAAGGAGTTTATTTAAGAAAGGAAAAGAAAAAATCAAAGTGTGTCCATAAAAAAGGAACAAATATGTATAACCAAATTTCAAAATGTTATAATTATTAAATAGTGTAAACAACATGAAACCAAGTTCCTTCTATCCGGGATGAATCCATGTCATTATAATTTCCAAATGCCTCTCTATTCTCTGAATCATCATGAGCTTAAGTTTCACTTTGAAATTGTCACCTGTGGTCATTACGGAGAAAAATGGAGTACATGTGAGGATAACATTGGAATACTCACATTAATCTCAAATCCCATGAGAGAGGAATAGTAGGAACATCTATATCCTCAAAGCTTGCCCTTGCTTTTTCCCTTTGTTTGATATATTTTTGTACCGTTTGCTTTCATTAAATGATTTCATTAAATTTGGATTAATTTTAATTTAAGTTCCTGCAAAGATAAAGAAAAATTGTGTTTCCAAAGTATGATGTTGATGTTGAGATTATAAAGTGAAAAATTTAATTTCAATGTATTGGTATTTTATTGGGATTTGATATTCTCATTTTAAAAATTTAATTTAGCAATTTTATATTTGATTTTCTACTTTTTAAATTTAATTTTTCAATTCTAGAATATGATATTGCCACATTCAAAATTATATTTTACACTTCAAAGATATTAATTTTATACTTAATTTCTAATTACATGAACATTTTCATTGATCTCCCAATGGTTTAACTAGGCCCCAATGTCTTTATACCAACCTCGTTTGAGCCTTAGGTGGTTTTGGCTGGAATTTAAAGCTAGCTTAGGAAGTCTATGGTTTCCTATGTTATTGCGTTTGTGATTGTACAACAACAACCTAGTCATAGCTAGGCTCTCGATAGGGGAAAGACCCACTTCTATAAGGAGAATAGGATAGGGTGTATTGCTTTTAATTTGAGGTTATACGTTATAAACGCTTATGGATTTGCTCAATCTTTCTCCAGGATTCTCTAGAGATGCTGCACGCCAAACCTCACATCCATATAAATAACAAGAGTGACTAAAGTTTAAAAAAGAACTTCTTTCTATCCCACATTACGAGGTTTCCATTTTACAATTATTTCAAGACCAAAATAAGCTTTCCACCCCCCATTAATCCTTTTCTCAATGCTATAGTTCCAGTTGAGCTTGTGATGAATATCAATTCCTAGGTACTTGTAAGAAGACAATTCCTCCAAGTTACTATTTTCATGGATAAAATTAGTGTAAGTGTCCTTGGATTTGATAATCATAACTTTTGTTTTGTCAGTGTTAACAGTCATACCCATGGTAGAGCGAAAATCCTTAAGAAGTCTAAGTTGCTTATCAAGATCAGATGGGAACCTTGCAAGAAGAACAATGTCGTCAGCATATAGAAGAAGGATGATGACTATCCCATCTAAGATCGTGCCAGCACAACCTGCTTCCTCTAAACAACCTTCTAGCTTGTCGATGTAAATGCCAAATAGGGTAGGGGAGAGGGGGAAACCTTGTTTAACTCCAATATTGCACTTAATATCTATGGATCACCCCTAATTGCTCTTTAACTTGGAAATTAAATTCGGGTATAACCTTATAGCAGCAACTCTCAACTCGAAAGTAACCTTTAGCTCTTCTAATCTATTCCATAGGTTGTTTCTAGGAACTGTATCGGAAGCCTTTCTAAAGTCCACAAAGCAACAAAAGAGATTGGATTTATCATTGTGCCATTCCTCCACAATGATCCTAAGCATAACGAGGTGGTCCGTTGTTGAGTGCTTCCTTCTAAAACCCGCTTTTCCTTTAGCCCGCTTACCTTCACTTTCAAGTCATATGCTCAACTTATTTTCCAAAATAATACCATATAACTTGGCTAAGAGAGGGCTGATCATAATTGTCCGATAATTAGAGGGGTTATTTTTATCCCTACTTTTAAAAATAGGGATAATGAGGATCTGAGCATGGTTTAGGGAACCATTGTTTGACCGCTTGATTGACAAGCTTGTGGATATGGGGGATGAGGACAGTACCTCCAATTTTTAAGATTTTCGCCTGGTAACCTTCAATGTCCTTAGCTTTCCCATTTGCCAGGCGTTTAACCCCAAAATCAGTGTCTTCTAATGAGAAAAATTCATTCGTTGTGAGGAGGTTTTCAAAGTTATCCATGACATTTGGAGATTCATAAAGCTTTTTAAGATAGGAATTCTAGTCGTGTAAAGCAATTTTATTAATATCTTTAGTTTTCCTAGTTAGAATTTGCCTCCAGAATTTCTTAGGAGCTACCTTAGAGAAGTGTAAGAGATTCTCTTGTCTTTTACGAATATACTACCTTTTTTTCCTTTTAGTTAGGGCTTTGTATATTTTTATCTTGCTAATTTTAAGAGATTCATCAACAACTTCCTTAATTGCTCTCCTTGCACTTTTACAATCTGTGTCATACCATGGGTTGGTTTTGCTATTTCTTTTATTACTTGAAACTTCAATTGAGAACTTGTTAATAGAATATGAGATTGTTGTAGTAAAATTATGATAGACGTCTTCTATGTTGTCTATACTAGATAAAGGAAGCAAATTAGTTTTTAATTCATTTAGAAAGAGATTGTTTTTATTTCTATCAAAGATTAAGTTCTTTTGGCTATAAGGATTATCTTCTATGGGATCCCTATGCATGATAAAATTGAGAGTTCTAAATAAAGGCCTCGGATCAGAGTCAAGCTCGTGGCCATTTAAGATGTCAAAATTTATTATTTCGTTGTATAAAGGGAGATTGGAAATAACATAGTCTACCACACTGCTACCAAGCCCATGGATGTAGGTCATCTGGCTAGAATTAGGCCACTTCTTTAAACCATTTCATATTATGAGATCTTGAGCACTACAGAGCTTGATTAGCTCCGACCCAAATAAATAAACTACACATTTTGATATATTCTATTTTAATTTTATTTTTTAAATTTTTTAATAACACAATTTTAACAAATATATAGAAATATTAATTAAATTTACGAGACAAAACGAAAACTATTAATATTAAAATCTATAAATTATAAAACATTATTTTAAAATCTATAAAACAATATTTTAAAGTAAAATATCCCAAACCTATATCAAATTTTTAATATAAAAAAAAATAATATTAATATTATTTTTTATTAAAATATTAAATATATATGTGAGAGAATTACAAAAAAATTACAAATTTTATTTATGCTAAATCATCACTAATTTAAAAACCTATTAACCTATTAATAAAGTTATAATTAATTAATCCCTTCCATGTTTTTTTTTGAGATCCCTTCATTGTTAGTGCACTTCTTGCCCACAAAACAATAAAATTTCCAACAAAACAATAAAATTTCCAACATGATTGTTAGTCACTGGAGTTGATTCCTTGAATTTGGTGAAGGACTAACGTACATTATTTGGAATGCCTCAAAGTGTCTCACCATCTAGTGGTTTCATAGCATATCATTGTTTCAATTGTACAACCCATAGGGATGTACGAATAACTCCAATAATAAGGATGTACATAACATCCCACAAGGAAACTATCACTATTCCCAATTTATTTTATATTTCCATGACATGGTTACTATACTAACTTGTATCTATTTGTATATATCTATGGAAAGTATATTTTAAGTTAATTTTATTTAAAAATTAATTAAAGCAGAAGGTAAGGTAATGTTAGAATCTATCTCTATATTCAAAATGCAATTTTAAATAATAAAATATTGTGATTTTTCAAAAATTGTATAGTTAAATTCTAACTAAAAAGACAAAAAGTCATTATATTAAATTATGTCTGTTTCTATATGACAAGTTTACCTTTCATTACAAAGGGTAATAATATTTAACATAACTATATAGGCTTTAGATTTGGATTTGACTTGGTTTATAGAATAGTTGGTAGGTAGGTCTTGCACTCTCCCTAGTAACCCATATTCAAATTCTTGTTAAGACTTTGGCCCATTGTGATAAGGTTAGAACGGTAGATTCCCACATGAGTGAGACCTGTCTTGTGGACATGTACAATGTGATAATGTTAACAGGGTAGATTCCCTATGAGTGGGACCCCTCTTGTGGACATATTTTTATACGCCTTAGATATTGCTAAGTCATAAGTTTCCTATTAAACATTAACTTAAAGGTTGTTAACACTATTTTACAAATTATAATAATACCTAGCTAGATTTAAACCTAAAATTCACCTACATAATCTCAATTAATTATTTCATATGATTAAACTAAAATGTAGCTACTTAATATGCAATTTGTAAACCAATATGTCTCCCACTCAAATAGCATAAAAAATAAAATGAATATGTGTGTTCCACTATGGTTTTATTAGTTTTTACCAATGTAAAGACTATGCATTTTGATTTTGTGTTAAAACATTTGATAGCGATTACCATAATCGTATAAACATTTTTAAGTCGATAGGCATTCCATTGTGAAACTATTCACAACAAAGTTTAAGCAAATAGACAACCTTAACGATAATCGGTGATTTTTAAGCAAATATACAACCTCAGTGATGTGTCGTGGGTGCTTACAAATATTGTCTATGGATTGGAGGTTGAGATGATCGAGTATTTGAGATCAATAGGAGTCCAATTTTGGATCATAGGCCCTTTTATATCCTTGGATTTTCTAGACGGACACAATCCCCAAGATGCACATGTCAGTGCACATCCTTGGAAAGTGACAACCATCATGGAATAATGGTTAAACCAGAAGCCCCTAATAATGGTCGATTAAGTATGTTCTCTAGGAGTGTTGACTTATATATTTGAACGACCTATCCTCATCTTGAGTTTTTATATATGTTTGTAACATTCACTTCAAAGAACATCTATCGACTTATGGCCTCATATTGGCCTTATAATAGTGTCCTAGTCTTAGTTTTTAAAATTTTAAAATAGCAAACTAAATCAAATTTTTATAGTATGCCAACTTACATCCAAATTTCTGCAAAATTCTAACTATTTGGATTCATCATATCCATTTTAGAGTGTCATACAAAATGGAAAACATAACAAAACTTGGAGAAAGGCAAAGAAATTGTGTTATTATCTCCAGTTTCAACTTGAGCACCTTTATTTGGATGCTAGAATCATTGTTCAAGATCTTCTACCGGGGAAATTCGTTACTATGACCCTTTAGGCAACTGATGTTAACATTCATTAGCAAGTGCTTGAAAGAGATAATTTTTCTGATGTATGTTTTCCCTTGATAGTGTGATGGAATTATATGGCTTCTTTTCAAGTTCTCTACCACAAAATTCTTCTACCCCCACCCCCCCTGAAAAAAACTAGGAACAAAAATACATTTTTGCCCTACTAAATGTGCTAATGGGGAATTTTTGTTCTAATAGGTTTGTTTTGTTGTTTTGTTTTTAAAGTGAGAGTTCTTAGGAATATGTTTGAATCAAAATCTGGAAAGTGAATTCAATTTGTATTACAAATATCATACATATAAATACAATGTTGATAAAGTTGGATTCACTTTCTAGGTTTTCTTGGAATCTAATAACTAATCACCATAACACACACTAACCCAAATCCTAATCACGAGGATTAGGTGTCTATCATTCCCCACTTAATCCGAAGGGATGTATCAAAGTCTAAGAACGAGGGCTAAAAATGCAAAAAATTGCATCACAACTAAGAGTTGTATGTCTCTCAGAAATGGTTTTCAAGGATGACCATAAACCAAAAGATGGGGGAACTCGAGGTCTCAACCAATGACGGTTCAAAGATGACCACCAACTCTGGAACTATCATAGCAGTTCCTAAACAAACCAAATTTGGAACTATCAAAGTAGTTCTAGGAACAATTCCTAACCTAGCATCTTTCGCCAGTGGAAGTGCTCCTTCACCATAAACTGATGTAGCATATACTGAAGTAACTTTGTAGGTGGTGTTTTAAGGATATAACACACCAACCAAAACTCAACATGCCAAAAACATGCAATCGGGCTCATAGAGTATAAAAGTTCATATAACAAAAATTCATCTCTAATTTGACTACAACTTGAATTTGACTGCAAACTCCAACTCTAGGATATAATAGTAAACTATGATTAGATTTGATTTAGGCTCGCTTTATAAATCTTCGAACCTATAGCAGACCATCAATTCCATCAATTCAACAATGGTAACAGAGCGGTGGTTCACCCCCACTAGTTTTTTTTCCTTCTTGAGCGCTCTTCCTTTCTCATACTTTGGTCTTGAAACCTAGGCGTGAAGATTCTGGTAAAGAATGATGAGACTTCATTAAAGGAGGATGGTGGACTTCCATTAGAGCGAGTGAGGGGTTAAACTCTTAGGATTGTGCACTCTCATTGTTAACAAGTTTGTTGTAAGTTGTTCTCCAAGCATTTTGAAGATTAGTGGAGACATTGTTCGATGTTGTGGATGTAGAGAGTATAAGAAGAAAAGTTTGTTTGTTTGTTTGTTTTGTTTTGTTTTGTTTTGTTTTTTGTTTTTTTGTTTTTGTTTTTGTTTGTGTTTTTGTTTTTGTTTTTGTTTTTGTTTTGTTTTTTGTTTTTTGTTTTTTTGTTTTGTTTTTTGTTTTGTTTTTTGTTTTTTTGTTTTTGTTTGTTTTGTTTTGTTTTTTTTTTCCTGAAAGACAAGGCATGTAAGGCCCATTTGAAAAAGAGCATTTTAAGCAGAGTTTTGTTTTTGAAGTTCTTATTTTTGGTGTGTGATTCGTTACTACTCATTGCAACATTGTTGTAAATTCTTTTGGACTAGAATACTGTAGTGCCAATAAAAGAGTTTTAAACCACATCAATCATGGGGTCACATTGCTCTTGTTTGAAGTTGTCCTGCCAAGAGTGTCTACCTGTTAGTGAAGCAGTGGAGAGTTCTGTCAAAACTCATGGATACCATTTAAGATTGGTAGTAAGAGATTTTGTTTCATTTTCCCATGCACAACAACAACAGTAGAGATAATCCTTAGTATTGTCATTTTCGTATGTTATGTCTGCACTACATCTCAATCATATGTATTATGTGTTGTTTCTTGTGTCTTAGTATCGATTAGCTATAACAAAGGGTTTTGAAGGGTTTAGATTAAGTCTAGTGAAGAATATTTCATGCCATTTACATAATTCGAACTGCATTCACCCCTTTTCGTGAGTCAAAGAATTTGATGGAGTTTTTTGGGTGCAAAAAAATTGGTATTAATTGAATCATTGGTCTCCTTCCTTGGCATAAACTATTAACAATTAGAAATAATGCATTTTAATATGATTCAAAAAATGCATTGTGACATTGATAGTCTAGTTACATCTCAATTAAAATTGGAGTGGCAAGGTGTCCGAGAGTGGCAACAATTTTCTTTGTGAATGCAAAGGATGAGATCAAACAATATTTAAAATTTAGGCAAGTTGATGTGCGGATGCTCATTTGAAGTGGGAAGTTTGAAGCCCTAAGATATTTTTTTTTTTGTTTTGCAATATTTGACATTTAATATTTGAAGCAAAAGCTACCATGATGTTATGAATCAACTAGCATTTTTTGGTTCAAATTTTGGCGTCTGGTGTTTTTACTTAGTTTTGTAATGCTCTTACACGTAGAAAATCCTTTCAATATCAACATTTTGTGGTTCTTTTTCTTGAAACTATTAGCAAATTGATTCCAACAAGTGGCCTAGTGCACGCAACAAAATTGAAGTATTTATTATCTTCAACAAAGATCAATTATAAATGGGTTCATGAAAATTAATCTTATCTTCTAATGTTATCTACAATATTGAAGCTATTTGAAGAATCTACATCTTTGTAGGTAAAGTAGAGTAGTTATGATTCAAAACATTATACAATCCACTTGTATTGGGTGCCATATATATTTTATTGCATAAATCACATTGTAAGTGGGTGCATATTCGGTTGAAGCTGACACCCTTTTCAAAGTTGTTTTGTTTTGTTTGTTTGTTTGTTTTTTTTGTTATTTTGAACGAGACTCAATGATTTTATATATTTATTAAGCAATCTAATGTTGTCTATCGTTCATAATAGTGTCCAAATCAAAAAATACAATCTATCTAGCATTCAAACTTGTTTATGAAATGCCCAAGACAAGATTGAGTTTTTGGAGCTCGAGTCTCAACTACATCGAGATGAACTACAAGAGAAGAGTTGTAATTGTGAACTGGTTCTTGTTCATAACAACTCCATGTTTGAACTTGAATCCCATCAATGTTCAAAGATTGATCAACATAATGGTGCCATTTCAAGAGTGGATTTGCATGCAGATGTGAAGGTTCAACCCACACTTCCGAAGACCTTCATTAGACCTTGGGAAGAAGTTGTGAACAATAAGAATAAAACTGGTCTTGGATATGACGAAGATGTGTCCTTTCATATTCTGGAATATTCCAAGCCCATCTAGTTTCATAGCACTGGATTTCTTCAGGATGATCCATCTTCACTTGCTCCTGTTGCACAACAACCACAGATTGCTAGATGCGAACATTGTGATCAATTTGGCCATATGAAAGATCAATGTTATGATCTTCAACCTTGTGAACATTGTGGAAAGAAGAATCATCATTCAAATAGATGTTTCAAGCATAAGACTACTACAAGAGAGAAAAATAAATTTTGATGTATTGCTTCCTGGGATTGGTCTAAAACTGCTAAGAAAAATTATAGATCATATCATAGGTTATGTTCAAGAGTATTGACCAATCTTGTAGTGAAGAGTAATTAATTTTATCACCATGTATCTGAAAAGGGAGGAATTGATGGTTTGCTATAGGTTTGAATATTTATTAAGAGAGCCTAAGTGAAAGATAATTAGAGTTTAATATTATAGCCTAGAGTCTGAGTTTGCAGTCAAATTCAAGTTGTAGTCAAATCAGAGATAAATTTGTGTTCTATAAGTATGATTCCATGTTTTTGACATGTTGAGTATTGGTTGGTATGTTCTATCCTTAAAACACCACCTGCAGAGTTACTTCGATATCCGCTACATAAGTTTATGGTGAAGGAGCACTTCCACTAGGAGAAGATGCCAGATTAGGAATTGTTCCAAGAAATGCTTTGATAGTCCCAAATTTGGTTCGTTTAGGAACTGCTATTCCAGAATTGGTGGTCATCTTTGAACTATCATTCTTTGAGACCTTGATTTCTCGCATCTTTTGGTTTGTGGTCTCCTTGAAAACCATTTCTGACAGACATACAAGTCTTGGCTGTGATGCCTTTTTTGCATTTTTAGGTCTCATTCTTGGACTTTGATACATCCATTCGGGTTAAGGGGGGAATGTTAGACACCTAATCGTCGTGACTAAGATTTAGGCTAGTGTGTGTTATGGATATTAGTTATTAGAGTCCAAGAAAACTTGGAAATTGAATCCAATTGTATCATTATTGTATTTATATGTAGGATGTACAACAATCTTTATGGATGATGAAGATATAGAATTCAGATTCCAACTGTGGTATATTGTTGATCATTTATTTGTTTCTAAATTCTACAATATTATAAGTGCTTTGTTTATATGTGTTCATTCCTATCTACATCTCTTTACACCTTTTTGAGGAAATTGCTAGTATTCATCTTTGAAAATGGAGTGACTATACTTTCTTCTGCTTTAAATTTATTTGATAATAATTACCTTTGATAAATAGTATACATATTTTTCAATTACTAATTTTGATTAATTAGACATTTATCATTCATCAATTATTATATAAATATATTTAATTTTATAACTAATAATTCAATTATTAAACACTCGATATTAAAAAATTATATTAAATATATTTTCATTATTTAATTTATACTTTCTATTCTATTTAAAAAAAGTATAATTAAAAAATAGATTTTTAAATATTTAATAACATTTATTAAGTTTAAATTAAATTTTAATTTGTTTTTGTTAATTAGATATATTTTGTGTAGTTAAAAGGAATAATTCTAATGTTTCCCACATAGTGAGCTTTGTTATAATGGCTTTAAATCTTAATAATTCCTTAAAACCAAAACATATATATTCTCCATATAAAAAATAAAATATTTTTCATTTAAAAAAATACATATATTTTTGTTTAATGGAAATAAAATTATGTTAAACATATAATATTGGATGCGAATTCAACTATGTTATTAAATGATGGACATAATAATGGTGTACATAGTGTACATATAAATACATTAGGTAAATCATTGATTCAATTTCCTAGTTTTCTTGGACTCCAATAACTATTCATCATAACACACACTAAACCAAACTATAATCCCCAGGATTAGGTGTCTAATATTCCCCACTGAATCCAAAGGGGTGTATCAAAGTCCATGAATGAGAGCTAAAAATGCAAAAAAATGCATCAAAACCAATGACTGAATAAGCTCTTTGGTGGTTTTTAAGAGAAAACCACAAATGATACCAAAAAGTGGGAGAAATCAAGGTCTCAACCAGTGATGCTTTAAGGATGACCATCAACTGTGGAACTATCATAGCAGTTCTTTAAACAAACTAACTCTGGCACCATCATAGTAGTTCCTTAAACAAACTAACTTTGAAACTATCAAAGTAGTTTTTGGAACAATTTCTAATTTTAATTCTTCTGCTAGTGGAAGTGCTCCTTCCAAAATATCAGCATGCGAAATAAATGAAATCATGCTCATAGAGTATAATTCTTATGGAGCATAAATCAAAATAGCTATGTCTACAACTTTGAATCTAATTTTCAAACTCAAACCCTAGGCTATAGCAATAAACAATGATTATGTCTAACTCATGCTTGCTTGACAATCTCCAAACCTATATCAGACCATTAATTCGATCAATTCCCCCCTTATCAAATACAGGGTTAGAAGATGAAGTACTCTTCACTGCAAGACTAGTTAATACTCTTGAATATATCCTGTGGTATGCCCTGTAAAATTTCTTGGCAGTTTTAGACCAATCCCAAGAAGCAATCCATCCAAAATTAGTTTTATCTCTTGCAACAATTTTATGCTTAAAACATTTGTTTGAATGATGATTCTTATTTCCACAATGCTCACAAGGATGAAGATCATAACAATGATCTTTCTCATGTCTAATTTTTTCACAATGTTGACATATAACAATTTGTTATGGGATAACATCATCAAAAAATCTAACACCACAAAATTTTATATGCTTTGAAAAATCAGGAACATGAAAAGAAACATCCTTATTATATCCCACACCAATTTTGTTTGTTTTTTTTTTTTGTGCATGATTTTTTCCCAAAGTATTATAAATGTTTTGGGAATGACATGTATCATATCTGTATGCAAGCGACCCTTGCATACACTTGCTTTATTGATGCACTGAACTGCTTCATTATCATTTTTTAATAGCTTGTCAATCTCTAATTGTTGATCAATCTCTAAGTAATTCTCAAACAGGTTGTTTTGAACAAAAATAGGTTCAAATTTACAACTCATATTTAGTTCTTGTAGTTCATCCTTTTCTAACTGTAATTCTATTTGGAGAAATTCTAATGTCATTTGTACATCATGTAGATGAGAATTGATATCAATAAGAATAAATTTGTTGATATTTACTGTGTCACTAGCATTAGATTATACTAGAGCATTCAAAAATTCTAATAATTTATCAAGTTGTTTGGTCAAACTAAGGGTGTCAACTTCAACCAAAAATGCACCCATTTTACAATCAACAATGTCAGTCGATAAAATAATTAGTACTTTACTAAATGCTTCAAATCTTTAAATGTTTTTCACCACTTATTCCAATAAATAATTAAAATTATTTATCCACTTTCACCTTTAAGATTGCACCAATATTGAATTTATCTGCATGAATTGAAAAAATAAAATTTATGTGCTTTCATTCACTGTATGATTTGTATGAGCCCATGTAATTGAAATGTATCATTCAATTTATAGGATGTGCATACCTGATCGTCGTTAAGGAAACAACCATCTTCACGATGAAGATTTTACTCACACATCCCAATATTGAAATACGTTGTTTGATGTCATCCCTGTGCTCAAGTGAAATTTAAAAACTCACTCAAAGTTCAGATTTCACATAGGGAGCAACTAATAATTCTCAGGAATTGACCAACGAGATCGCCAAGTTGACGTAGGAAATCATTTTGGAGACTGCCAAGAAATCGAAGGAGATGTGAGCAGAATCATTTTAAGTCCCTATTTGAGGAAATCTTTCCTTCCATCACCAAAAAATTTGTCTCCTCACCTTCACGCCTACCTCAAGATCTTGAAAAACATGATATCATTGATAATAATTCATCAAAGGATTGACGCTTTACGCCTTAAAGGGATTTACCCTGGATAATTCTTATGTTTACTTCTCATCTCTTTGAATATCTTGAAATCCAACAATGATAAGACATCGCTGATGCTATCTTTTTCATGGAGACTAACAAATACTCCTTTTACATACAGCTAAATTGTGATTCAATGTAAAGAAAAATAATATGCAGTCTTGGAGGAAGTAGGGTGTTGCTGGAATATAAGCAGGGAACAATGGATCTCTAATAGTTGGTAGACTCATATTTTTTTTCAAGAGAGACTCTACAAGCAGATGCATGAAAAAAAGGATGCCTCTAGGGTATGCACGACAAAAATAAATGGTAAAATTTTATGTCAACATCCTTTATTTCACACTCATATTTATGGATATGTCCATCAATAACTTACATAACATAATTATGAATAAGATCTAGTGATGTAAGTGTCCACTTTTCGCAACCACTGAATGTTAATCACAAGGGCTTCACTGGGGGAGAAATACCATACCATGTGCATTCATATTGGGGAATAGATATTGACGAAAAAATGACATAATATATTGGGGGGATGTATAGAGGGGATAAAGGGTTTTTATATTACTAGGTATAAAAAATGGAGCTCAAGGTTAATGAAAAAATATAAAGGGGTATTAAAAATGTTAATGAAAAAATGGATGCCTACAATATCTAGTGAAAGTAGGGTTTTTTTAAATTGGGAAGGTGTATTGGGCTTGTATTAGCAGGGGGTTAAATAATGTGATTTTTAGAAGTATTTTCCAATATATAGTCAAGTTAGAGGTATTTTTTAGTGTGCCACGAATGCACGTGATATGTCAGAGGCACAATAGATCGCTGATGATAATCTAAAGAAAGCACAACTGGTCACAACGTTGCAGGATAGAGTGGTAATCGGGTATATCGATTATTGTCAAGATCAGCTTGTCGTGATGTTGGTAGATACTCAGCAAGCGTTGAACCGTGAGTTTAAGAAGCCCAAATCTCAAGCGCAGTCTATTACAGAGTTTA
Source organism: Pinus taeda (assembly GCA_000404065.3). Classification (NCBI taxonomy): domain Eukaryota; kingdom Viridiplantae; phylum Streptophyta; class Pinopsida; order Pinales; family Pinaceae; genus Pinus; species Pinus taeda. Next base: position 97,217 of record APFE030815262.1, on the reverse strand, counting down.
AGGAGATAAAGCAAGTGGCGAATGAATCCTCATGGGATTTCGAATAGAGGCTAAAATTTCTAATCCAGTAGGCTAATATGAACATCATAGCTGGACAACACAAATATTACTACATTTCTTCGTTGTTGCCCCACTTAAGATTACCCTTATCACAACAGAAGATAAAAATGCAAGCAGAAGCTCTGGAGATTGCGATGAGATTGGAAGCCTTGCCAATACAAGATACATACATTGGAGTACAATAGATTCACTCAGAGCTAGAAAGTCTTCACCTAGAGTTATAGAGCTTGAAGAAGTGAAACGAAGCCCAGCCTGAGGTGTGCGCTGAAGTTTGGTGCTTGAAATGTAAGGGCCATGGGCATGATAAGGATCATTGCCCAGTTTATCAAAATTATTTTATTGGGGGAGGGCCTATCCCCGTGACGCCGGAAAATACCACTAGACCAAGCATAGGAGCAGTGCCATGGTGCACTATTTGTCAAGTTACATGACAACATGCGACATACAATTGTCATCTACTACAAAAGTTTTTATAGACCCCTCAACAGTTTTTTTGCAATTTCTGCAAATTAGTGGGACATGACGAGCGCCATTGTTAAATTTATGTATTAATGATGGATAGGACCCCTACCTATCGAATACAGGCAAAAAAATAAACCTTCGGATTAGGGTACGGTTGCAGTGCGAGGAGGATTCCAAGGCCGAGGAAGAGGAATAGGAGGGGCTGGCAGAGGTCACGAACAAGCTATTTTCTATAACTCTGGCAAAGCTAGACATTTTGCACGCGACTGTCTGAACCCAACACATCCATCTTGTCAATATTGTAGAGAATTCGATCATGTGATATAATATTGCCTGATACTTATAGCGAAGATGCAAGAAAAGAAGGCACATACCCAAAAACCTACATAGAATATCTAGATGATGAGGGCGGAGCCTCACGAAGAAGATCACAGTGTTAATATTGTAACACACAGTGGTATAGCCACAGGTGAAGATAACGGAAAGCAACCATAAACTAAGGGATGGGTGTGCAAGGCTGCTGAAAAGGAAGTCAGGTTTGACCTCAAACAGGCTAAAGAAACTTTTATGGAAGCTAAGAAGAACTTCGTTGAAGCTTCTACATCTAGGAGTCAAGAGAAATCAACTGGGAACAATGAAGTGAAAGATGTGGATCCTTCACTGTTAGCTACTTTTATTAAAACCTTTATGAAGTTGTTGAGAGATCAGAAGGTAGTAGAAGGGCTCCAAGTGCTAATAGACAATTGTGCAGGTAAGATTAAGGTTCCTTAAGAACAACGCACTGTGAGGAAACTAGGTAAGCATAAGAAGCAGGCAGGGCGCGAGATGAGGCTAACTGCGGTGATAGGAGAATATAAAATGGACCAAGTCATTGTGGATTTGGGCTCTGATGTGAATGTGTTGCCTAAGAAGACATGGGAAAGGATGGGGAGACTTGTGATGAAATGGTCTCCTATACAAATACGCATGGCCAATCAACAAAAGATTATTCCTATGGGGCGCTTGTATGGGGTAACAACCAATATTGAAGGAGCAAGTGCTCTGGCAGATGTTGAAGTAATAGAAATAGTAGATGACAACAATCCATATCCTGCACTACTAGGAATTGATTGGGCCTTTGACATGGATGCCGTGATTAATATGAAGAACTGGAAGATGACATTTGAAAGGAAGGAACTCAGGGTATTATACCACTAGACCCTGTTGAGGGAGTGCGCTATACTGAACCTGTTTGTGACTTTGTGGAGGATGACGATGATCTAGAACATATATACAAGATCACGACATGAGACGAATATTGGATCAACCCCACTACAGATGGATGGATCACATGGGATAAAGATAGCTCCTGTACCTTAGATTCAGATGAAGAGCTCCAACACTAGCAGAATAGGTTGCATGAGGTCTCTATGCTACATTGCAATATGATGACTAAATCACTATGGTGCGTATCTACAAAGATAAGGAAACTTATGCATTATAATGGCTTAAATGATGTTAATCTCTTTTTGGATGAGTTTGAAAAGGAGGTGCCCAAGGAAAATCGATTCTAGGAACTAGAATTGGCACTGCATGCTACACCTGCCCGATGGTGGGGTACGCATAAGGAAAGCTTCATTGACTGGAAGGAATGCAAGTGGATGATGAAATTTTGGTTTGGATATGCTAATACCCGGATGACTAAGAAATATAGTGGGAAATATGATCCACACGAGCACTTGTCATGGTGGACTAAATCTTGGGGATAAGAACCACATCCAGAGTGGGTGCATATCTTCTGTCACAATTTTGATGCTATTCCAATGAATTGGTATTTGGAAACAGAACTACACCATGTGAAAACCGAATAGGATATCTTGAGGTAAAGCTTCTTATTAATTTTCATCTTTGAGGATGGATTTGAATGCATTGATGAAGTGCTACAAGAAATTAAGGTGTCCATGTATAGAACACCTGAAGAACTGGTGGAATGGATACAACCAGACTAGAGTACATAGCTGTGCATTGCGCTGGAATGCTACAATGTGACTGCTGAAGAAGAAGAAGAGGATCCACTAAATATTAATATTCTTGAAACTAAAGGTCAACGCGAGGTTGAAGGACCTAAGACAAAGATCCCTGATGTTACAGAATTTCTTAAAACCTGACAAGTAAACATTGGATCTGATGCAGAGCCTAAGTTCACAAATATAGGAGACTATTGGGACAAAGATACAATCGATAAGGTGGCCGAACTGCTGCGTGAATACTAGGATCTATTCCCAATAAAGTTATCAGATATGAAAGGTATTATAGGAGATTTGGGTGTATTGAGAATTACTTTGAAACCTGATGTGAAGCCCATTAAAATAAGACCTTATCATCTTAATTCGAAGTATAAAGAAAAGGTGCGCAGAGAACTGGAAAAAATGCTAGAGGCCAGAATTATTGAGCCAGTGAAAGAATGTGATTGGGTGAGCCTTGTGGTGATTCAGGAAAGAAGCATCGGGGTGAAATTAGGATATGTGTAGATTTGAGAAAGATGAACGATGCATGTGTGCATGATCCGTTTCCAACACCATTTACAGATGAAGTGTTAGAGAATGTTGGAGGACAGGAGGCATATTTGTTCACTGATGGATTCTCAGGATACCATCAAATAAATATTGTTGCAGAGGATCGTAGCAAGACAACGTTCATGACAATGTGTGGTTTCTTTCAGTATACAGTAATGCTATTGAGGTTGAAGAATGTGCCTGCAATATTCTCCAGAGTAGTAATCATGACATGTAAGGAGTTTATTCATAAATTCTTGGAGGTGTATTTTGATGACTAGACTGTGTTCGGATTAGTAAAGCGCCATGTTGCAAGTCTGCACCTCATGCTGGATACATGTCGTAGATACTAGATCGCGTTGAAATTGAAGAAATGTATATTCTATGTGCCTTTTGGAATTTTTCTAGGCCATGTAGTATGCAAGCAGGGATTGATGGTGGAACCTGCAAAGATAGCAATAATTGTGAATTTAGAAGCTCCCAAGAATGTTAAGCAGTTGTGCGCAATGTTGGGCCACACAGGGTACTATAGGAAGTTTATCAAGTATTATCCCCAGATAACTGCGCTGATGGATAAACTATTAAAGAAGGATGCAACTTTTTGTTGGGATGAGGAGTGTTAACAGAGTCTTGATGTGTTAAAAGACAAGATGGTGATTGTGCCCATACTAGTATTTCCATATTGGAAGAAAGAATTCCATGTGCATGTAGATGCCTCATGTATTACGCTAGGTTTGGTATTGACCCATCCTGGCGAAGGTGATATTGATAATCCAATAGCCTTTGCAAGTAGGAAACTGTTAAAGGCCGAAAAGAACTATTCTACTATAGAGCACAAAGGGCTCCCAATGGCCTACATACTGCAAAAGTTTCGACATTATTTGTTGGGCACACATTTCAAAATGTACACATATCACTCCGCTCTCAAGTACCTGGTCAAAAAGCCTGTGTTGGGGGGGAATCTGTAGGTGGTTGTTTATGTTCCAAGAGTATGAATTTGAAGTAATAATGAAGCTTGGACAATTGAACACAGGACCAGATCACCTAATCCAAATCGGGATAGGTGAACATTTGGAAGAAGGATTGATGGATACGCAACTCTTTGCTCTGCACATTGCGGATGATCACTTTGATGATATCATTCAGTGTTTTACCATGGGTACAGCCCCTGAAGGCTATTCTACTCAATAGAAAAAGGAATTAGTGGTCTGCGCAGCTGATTTTTTTGTTATAGTGGGACATTTGTATAAGATGTGAACAGATGAAATATCGCGTAGATATGTTCTAGAGTTTGAGCTCTCTAGTATCTTCACCAAAGCGCATGGACAAGTGGTGGGTAAACACTATGTAGGTAGAGTGATTGCGTAAAATATTTTACTTGCAGGATTCTGGTGGCTGACACTACATAAGGATTCTAAGGCATATTGCAAGGCCTACGATGATTGTTAGAGGACAGGAAAGCCATCAGGAAGAGATAAGTTGCCTTTAAATCTTCAAATGTCACTAGAGGTGTTTGACAAATGGGATATTGACTTTGTGGGTCCAATACAACCCCCAGGGAAGAAGATTGGCATGCGGTATATTATTACTGTGACTGAATATTTGACGAGGTGGACAGAAGTGCAATCAGTGAAGGATTGTACTTCTTCTACAACTGCGAAGTCCTTGTTTGAATATGCCTTGATGTAGTTTGGGTGCCCTAAGATATTGATGAGTGATAGGGGTACAAATTTCCTAAATGGAACAATTAGTGTGATGCTCGAAGAGTTCCAGGTTTACCATCAAAAGAGTAAACCCTATCATCCCCAAGCCAATGGTACAGTAGAAGCATTCAATAAGATTATGAAGAATGCATTGACAAAGGTTTGTAACACAAAGAGAAATGATTGGGATGTACGCATCTCGACAGTCCTATGGGCATATAGGATGACATACAAGAGGTGGATAGGCCAAAATCCATTTATTGTTCTATGGGATCAAGGCAGTGATGCCCATGGAATATTTTGTGCCAAGTGTGCACATTGTAGCTTTGATAGAGATGGCAAATCATGAGACCTTGGAGGAACAGCTCGCGTAGTTTATGGAGTTGGAAGAAGACCGGTTTCTTGCTGAATTTCATCAACAAGTGCAAAAGTAACATGAGAAGGCCTGGCATGATAGCCATACTAAGTTGCAGACTTTCAAGGTGAATGATTTGGTTTTGCTATATGATAGTAAGTTCACAAAGTTGTCAGGAAAATTCCAAATGCACTAGTTAGGCCCATATGTTGTTAAGGAAATCACAGATGGTGGCGTAGTTCAGCTTGCGAAGCTAAATGGTGAATTTTTCCTTTGAAGGGTGAATGGAAGTCGGTTGAAGTTGTATACATGGGATACCTCCCCTGCGCAATGACTACATGATAGAAGGATAGTCTTAGTGCTCTAGGAAGTTGCAAGGGAGAGCGGGACTATAAACTACACTCCCTGAAGAAGAGGAGAACGCAGTAAGGAGGTTGCGCGTCGGACGCAATGGGTACAACATAAGAAGCTGCGAAGGATGAGCTCTGCCATGGGGATAGATGCCACGCAACCAAGTCCAAAAGTAGTCGTTGAAGTCACTGTTCATGATTGGATATGAAAAATCCCATTAGGAGGATTGGGTAGGCAACGTTTATGGTGAAAATATTTGGAGATCTTTCACCAAAGATGCTTTTATTATCAGAAAATGGAGGAAATGATCAGATTTGAATTTGAAATTGCCTATAAATCTGGCATGTTGGTCTATTGTGGAAGAATTTTCCTTTTGCAAACTGCGTATAAGCCCTCTTTCTTTCACTCTATGAATAATAAGGTTTGGGAGGATTTAATTGCAATCCCAACCTTTGCGAGACTCCCAGAGTGGAGCCAAAAGATTATCCTTGAAGAGATGTCCACCGAACCTGTAAGTTCCGAAGCCACTATTTCTCAAGTGGAAGCCACACCATCCGTGCCTACAGCACTGCAGTTGCCTAGGCTGAAGAAATCTACTACTAAGGAGAAGTAGAATAAACCACAACCTGTACTAGTGAGTAGTCATAGAGGAAGAACCTCGCAGAGGTTCGACAGAAAGGGAGGACGGACAAGGCAAAGCAGTCGTATGAACCCATGGATTTGGACGCATAAGAACTCCACGATGGAGTCGAGGAATTGGATGCTGACGAGGGTGAGCCCATCACTAGGCTCCCGACGTATATCCCTCCGCAAAAAGGGAAAGCGAAGGTACCCAAGGACCCAGATTCGGGCAAGTTCATGATCTCTACGCTGTTATTGTTGGAAGAAGTGGTATTTGAAGGTACGCTCTTAGCATGTATCCCTGTGTTAAAACTAGAATATTGGATCTAACTGATCACCAGAAATTTCCACATTTGGCCACCAAAATGTACATGAACAAGATTTACTATGAAGAGACCAGGGTCACAAGGATGGAACCAATGAAATGGGTAAAAGGGTTCGAGTAGGTCGGATTGCTACATATGCTGTGTGTGCCACACTTTCACAGGCCGATTATCAATACTGTCTAAGATTGGCCAACCTACAGAATCCTCATGCTTAAGCACCGTCTAACAAACCTACCTGTAACATTGCTTTCTTTTTCACTTTATCATCTTATCAAGACATGATATATACTGATTTACAGAATGATGGATCGATCTGTAAGACACCTACCTACCTGTAACGTTGATTATTTATCGCTTCTATCATCTTATATCTTTAATTGCCTTTGAATTTTGTGTGTTAGAGCTTTGAGCTTGCTTTTTAGTGTGTGATTGAGATATTTCTTTTATTTTGTTAATATAATTATAAGATAATTATTCTAATAAAGACAATAGTGACAAAAGGCCACCGCAGGAGTTAAATTTGATGGGTGCGTTTACCTGTCAGCAATTTTTTTTTTTACGGTTTCATTTTTAAATTGCCCATCACATGACTTTTAATATTTATTTTTACCAGTTTTACATAAGATTTTCAAATTATATTCACCACAACTAGACTCTTAATAAATCTAGAGAGTTAAGATAGATTTACACTATTGATAAATAGATAAACTTCAAATCTTACAAAATATGTCTAAACCTTAAACTATTGAATTATTTAAAAAAAATAATTTTAATTAAGTTAATGAACCCCTTGACCTTTAAAGGTAGTAAGAAGAAACACTCTTATTCAGGAAATTAGAGAGTAGCTTAGCAATTTGAAGGCTTGGGAATTAGATTCATGCACTACCATGAACAACGTGGCTTGGAAATTAGATTCATGAACTACCATGAACAACATTTACATGCAAATTCAGGAATTAACCACAACCTCAGATAGGCTAGGTTGCATCCAAAATAGTAAATTTTATCTTTCTAGTTAAAAATGTTTTGCCGATATACAATTGTAGTATTTTTAATTAGAGGTCTTCATTTTGTATAGTCAACATTGCCCTAGATAGTTTATTAGAATGTGGAAATAACATTTTAGAATCTTGCAAATCGTTGTATGGTTTCAACATCAGTGGCTTTGATTGAAATCCAATAACCATTATTTTGAAGAAAAAACAATGGAAGCTTGGTTTTCAATGGAGTAGTTGTCAAGTGGTGAAATCAAAGCACTTCCAATAATGCTCAGGCCTCGTTTCAATGCCACGTTAATGGGAACAATAGAGCTAAATACAATTAGAAATAGGGAGAAAACCCTGTTGAAGCACCTTCAAAGGAGTTAACTGCCACATGGCCTTGATGGCCCACAAATGTGGTCTATCTCAAAGGACAAGGCTAAGTTCCAGTGTCGGTGAATTTGACAGAATAAAATGGAAGATAAAGCCACTTCAATAATAAGGGACTATTTACTAACCAATAAAAGACAATAGAGGTCGGGTAAAGATATCTCTGTTAGTCTATGCTCATTATTCGTTTCAAAACTGTAACACAAATGTGCATATGCATATATTTCAGGGATTCCTATTAAAAATAAGGCGCATGTACAAAAAAATTAAGGGAATTTTCAAGGACTCGGAGGCTTTGGCATAAATTTAACAGACTCATCAAAGTGAAGCTTGTGCATGAATTTAATAGAAAGTGAAGCTTATGCATGAATTTAACAGAATCATCAAAGTGAATATTCAACTAAGAAATGTACAAGGACAAATACAATTCAAATTGGGGGAAGACCACAAATTCTAGTGTACCTTTGAAAAACAGGTTCCAGGGGTGCAATTGCCTCCTGTATACATCGTTTTTCTAAACCATGGCCTTGAAATACCCTTGTAAATGTTGATTTTAACTTTGAAGAAGCATCATAAACAATGAACGTGGATCTGTTCAGCAGCAAGTGCTATGAATTCGAGACTTTTCCCTTGATATGGGTTCTCAAATTAACTCCGTGATCACTTGAACAACTTAAGTCAGTGTGCAATTATATGCTGAGGCCCCAAATAGAATCGTTGAAAGACAAGGAAGGGTGCCAAAATTCAAAGGATCTCTTTGTTCTTGTTATTTCGCCAAGTTGCGGAAGAGAGTATTATATAGATAAATCTTTACAGAAGTAAAAATTGGTTTATATTATCAACTAGAGAATAAATGAATGGATGAACCAACCTGTGTAGACTGGTGATTAAGGGGAATAAAGGAGATGGTTGCAGACCATCAAGCCTGAGTAGTTGTGTGGAATTGCCACTTGTCGTTTTTTTTTTACAAAATCTGCAATATCATGTATTCCTTTTAGGAAACTACGAAAGCTCCAGGCTCCAACATTGTGATGGGCATTAGGCATTGACTGTGTAATCTTGCCAAAATGTGAGATTATGATAAAATTGGGATGAAATTCGTAGGAGATTGATGTTGGATTAACAACATATGGAAAGAAAAAGTTAGAGTTATACAATATACTCATAATTCTTATAAATACTTAGCTCCATAATTAATTCTTTACCAACGAATGCCAAATTTCCAATGTTATCTCAATTAATGCGTTAAATATTTAACTGGTGAGCTTCATCATTTTAGCTATGTCCTGTCGCAATGATAATTATCATAAATTCATATAATTGTTAGAGTCACGAGGAGTTCGACTTAGGTACACTATTAGGTGGGTACTTATTACTATTAACCTTGATAAAATTTAAACACATAAATGATATATATATATATTAAATCTTGTAATTTTATTATATACCCGTCATTATGACAATTTTGGAAATTATTGGGAAGTTAATGATAACGTGTATATTTTGAAATAACCATTATTTGACGGCTAAATAGTGCTATATGTGCATGCAGTTTGTGGGTATACCTGACTTTAGTTGAGTAATAGCTTCAGGCCAGCATAGGGATATATTTGCATGCAGTTCATGGATATACCTTATCTTAGTTGAGTAATAGGTCCACCATTGGGATTCCCTAGTAGGGAGTAGGGATTGTTGACAAGAAAGCAAGAAAACGTGTTGACTAGCTCTTTAGGCTCTCTTTGAGCTTGTTGATCTTTACCACTTAGTAGGATAGTAGGTCAATGCCTAGCAGATATGTCTAATAGTCGAGTAGGTCGTCTAATAGCAGGTTTATTCTTCCTCTTAGTAGTAGGTCTTCTAGTAGGACTCTTTCTAGGACTCCGGTTTAGACTAGTAGGTATCTTATCTTAGTAGAATTTGTCTTTGTCCTCTAGTAGGTCTATAGAGTAGCTATCCCTTTCTTCCTTCCTTTAGTAGGTCTCCTTCTCTTTATCTAGTAGGTGTATGGGGCAGGTGTTTAGGTTGCTTTCTCTTATCTTTGTAGTAGGGGTATTACTTTAGCTACAATAGTTCATAGCTTAGTAGTTGTATCACTGTTATAGTAGTTGCTAGCTTTACTAAGATTAGTTTATAACTATAGAAGTTCTTAGCTTTCTTAGCTCTAGCAGTTGTCTCACTTTCATAGCACAGGGTGCTTTAGCACAAGTAGGTAGCTAGAATAGGACAAGTAGGGAGCTACAAAGAAGCAGTGCTTTAATAGCAAACCCTTTAGGAAGGAGTGCTTCAAGAAAGAGATAACCATCTTAGTAGTTGTATACAAATATAGAGCGAACAAAGAGATAGATCGATAAAAGCTTATGAGAGGCCTCTAAATGATCTAATATGGAGAGTTGACCTCTTTGCATGATAGACACGCAACCAATCCTAGAAGATCCTAAATAGTAGCTCACTTAGGAAAGAGGTGTCTTTCATAGGATTGCTTTGGTGTCGATTATAAACACCTTTAAAGGAAGGTTACCTTGTGACTTCTTGCTTCTGAAAAGTAGCTACCTCATCTTAAACGTGGTAGGTAGTAGCAGTAGTTGTTATCTTCTCTCTAGCATAGGAAACTCATTCAATACAGAACTACAGAGCTAACCGAATAGATAGAGCTAGAAGTACACCTAAAGAACGAGCTAACTAAGCAAGGAAAAGGAGTAACATTTTCACTAACTCCAGCAAGCGTAGTTTACAAAGCGAGCCAAAGAGCGAGTGTACAAAATGAGCCAAAAAGTGAAAGTAGCACCTTTTCCAAAAGCAAGTTTTCCTCTTCTAGCATCTTATGATAGTGAAAACCACAAGCTATAGCGTACTTTTCCAGTACACTATATATCCTGGATACCTAGCCATAGTATCCTACATATATAGGGATATATAGTATACTAGGGATATCCCATAGTTTACTAGGATGTGTTTGACATAGCAAGGGCCCATAGTAGCCTTGATGTATATTGCAGGATCATGTGTAGCAAGTAAGTCACTATCTATAGGTAGGCAACCAGTGTCAAAGATGAAATGTTTACACCTTTTGGGTACCACCAATAATGTATTGGTCCTCTTAAGAAGAGGAGGAGGACTATGAAACATATTATCTATTTTCAGATCATAGGGTGGATCTAACAGCAGTGATATAGATGCACATGTTATAAGGGGCTTCTACATAGCTACATTAAGCAAATCTGGAAGTGATGGGTATAGTTACAGTAGGCCCATAAAGTATATGTTGTCCTTTAGGCAAGATAGGTATATGAAAATGGAGTAGGTTTATATAAGCTATGTCGAAGGCCTATGGATAGGGTGTACTGGCTATGAATGATTAGGTCTATTAGAGCTTCCTCAGGTAGGCTATGTAGGAGGGGTAGTACTAGTTTATAAATTGGCATTATGAGTAGAATATATAAGACCCCTAGTATAGTATACTATACCTATAGGAACAATTCCTTATAGTATATATGGTATATAGATATACTATGTTCTAGGTGGTAGGTATAGGGTATAGTATACTATATATATCTATATATCTATATATATATATATATAATATTATATATATATATATATATATATATATATATATATATATATATATATATATACATATATATGATACTATAGGGTGCCAATCATGCTTTGTATAAGGGCACAAGTCTCCTGAGACCTGCCTTCCCTGAGGAGCCCTCCAATGAACATGGTGTAAGACTTAAAATGAGGATAGTAAACGGCCATTTAATCTCAAATTGCAAAACCCATCTTAGCTTTCCTCTCTAGGAAATACAATACTTAGATGGGAAATTCAGTACTAAAGGGTGGCATATGGGAAGTAAGCCAGCAATGTGTACTTCCTTATCATGGACTTCCTTCTTTGAAGTGGTAATTTCAGTAATATAAGGTGGCATATCAAGATGATATAGAGTGTGAATGCGGAAACATATGGAAAATTTTGGAGTGAAAAGGTGGCATAAAAAGAGGATAGACGACTTATTACTAGTAGATCTAGTAGCGTATCTAATCTAGCAGTATTACCAGTGGTTTCATTTGTTAAAGCACGTCTAGTAGCAAAGCTAATAGTAGACCTAGAAAAGTGTATAGAGGAATAGGTTGTAGATATAGATACAGATCCATTAGATTCCCTTCGCCTAGTTCCATACCCATATCCAGATCTAGACCTAGCAATATAGGCAGAGGTAAAGGCTTAAGCATACTGGTAGGAAAGCTAGCCATCCTAGTCAATAAGACCTTAGAGGTCGCTCCCTTACTTAGAGGTTATACCTTATAGGTTCTACCTTAGGAGACCTAATGGGGGAGACTCTGAGAGGGGCCTGCGACATCAGTCTGGTCTTCCTCTTATAGGTTTTCCACCGTTCTAAGGTTCATAGAGATACAGATACTCACCAAATGAAGGAATAGGTACCTGATACTAGTATACTATAGGGAGATATATATATATATATAATATATATATATATATTATATATATATATATATATATAATATATAGATATATATATATACCTAGAATATAGGGATACCCTAGGATATATAGGATATATACCCTAGTATATATAGACGTACTATATATAGTATATAGGTCTATATATATATATATATATATATATATATGAGGTAAGATGGTAGGTGTAAATACGTTTTACAAGCTAAAACCCATGTAGGGAGACCAAAGTTTTGACCCGAAACCTTAAAAAGATTATGGGATTTTCCATAAAATGCATGCAAAGGGTTGGGGTGAACTGGGTGTGTGCCACCAATCCTCACCTTTACTTACACACCGGGCTTTCTTCCACTTTTTACCACCCATAAAACTACCCCCACCTTACTTGACTCAACCCCTTACTTCTAACAACAACTTCACTACTTACAAAAAGTAATCTATATCTCAGCAATATAGAACTAGAGAAGGAACAATATACAATATAGAAGGAACTAAGCAACTAGAAAAATGAATTTGAAATCAGACCTAATACAAAAATACAAAAACCTCCACAAACGTACCAACCCCTTAGACTTCACTTAAACACAGGGTTTTCCTCGTGTTTGTACTAACAAACTACCCCCTTACTATGATCCATATAACTACACTCCTCAATTACCAAAATATATGTACTTTCAAGTTATATCATTCTTAGCTAACCCCTAGTAATCTAGAACTTATAATCAGGAAACTCCAAACACGAAGAACATCCCTTCTCATTAGGGGTGAGGTACGAACCTCCCCAAATCAATCACTAAACTTAGATCCTCTTACTCCTTTAGTCAATTGAGTGGCCTTAGCTCCTATAACCACACTTAATACCTCAAACTAGAATTTAGTCCTCTAACTCACTTAGGAATTCTTAGGAACAACAAAAAGCTATCGATCTAACAACTACATTAATTAATCTTCATATATTTAGGTATGAACCTCCCCAAATCAATCACTAAACTTAGATCCTCTTACTCCTTTAGTCAATTGAGTGGCCTTAGCTCCTATAACCACGCTTAATACCTCGAACTAGACTTTACTCCTCTAACTCACTTAGGAATTCTTAGGAACAACAAACAGCTATCGATCTAACAACTACATTAATTAATCTTCATATATTACTATTGGGTGTCGGGTACCAAAACTTAGCTACAATAAGATGGGAATCTAACTTCTAAGTATGTTGCCACTGATGCTACTGAAGCTCTATTTTTGGCTATTACGCATTGAAACCACTCCTATGTCTTTACCTTATTGCTCTGTCTATTACTGCTTGTTTTTCTCTCACCTCCTTGTCTTACTAGTAGCTTCGTTAGGCCAATGAAAACATGTAGCCCTACCCTACACTACACACAGGAGCCTTACAGTCTGTGAACCGGGGCGATCCTACCTACTACTTGTCCTCTTGCCTACTTGTTCTTCTACCTACTTTCCTCCTGCCGAAGTCATCAAGTCAAGCTACGGAAGCAATACTCTTGTAAAGAGAAGATACTAGGGGAATGCACCTCAGACTGGCACAACTTGACCTACTTGAAAGAAACTACCTGACTAGCATGAATGGAAACTACCAGATTAGTGTGAATGAAACTAGCTAGCTTGCATTAAAGAAACAATCCAAGAAGCGTGAAAGAAACTACCTGAGCAATGTGAATGCCACTACCTAGGTTCTCTCACTGGGTCTTATAATGGCTTAACCTCCCTCCAATTTGTTTCCATTTGTTTTTGTAGCTAGTAAGCCCGTTCATTTTTTTATTGTAGAGCAACAACTATTTTCATATCCCAGCGCAATTTGATTTGACCAGCAAGCACAATCATGTTCGTTTAGTGAGCAGACAAGAAGCACATAAGTAATGCAATTTCCAGTGTTTATTCGAACTCTCCCAGTTTTTCTTTATTTAGCTTAATATGTAGTGCTCATGTACTGTAGCTATTTTATTTTCTATGCTATATGGAATTAGTAGTACTAACAACTTACATGAAGCTTATAGGTAAACATAGATTATATATAGTAAGTTTTCATTATGGAAACATGATAATATCTCTATTCAAACAAGCTAATACATAAGAAAATGAAGTATCATGGTGGTGTTGTGTTCTTAGACATATTGAATTTGTAACCTCCTTGTTATGGTTATACTTATAGTAGTAATCATCTTGATATTATATACGTAATATCGAACCACAATCTTTAAAGGTTCAACCACAACACCAAAGATTATCCCTAGGTATAGCTATATATACCCTAGGATGTATAGCGTATAATAGGGGTATGCCTATAGTAGTAATATTTTAGGTATATACCTATAGGGATATATAATAGCAAAGGTAAGTTTCTCCTTCCATCCTAGAAAAACGTTAGGTAGTACTATCTAAAATAAGCCACAACTTTACTTAAATAGCTATTGTCAAAATCAATGAATAGTTCTCTCTGCCTGAGAACATGCAATAGGTAGTTATGAAAATCCATGGGTCATACTTACAAATGCAATTGGTAGTTCTCTTTGGTTGGAAGATCTATGTGTAGTTCTGGCTAGAATAAGCTTAGCTAGTTATCCCTAGTACTCGCACTTTCTAGAATCAACCTTAGCGAGATTATGAACCCAACCTAAGAAATTTCTATGTAAGCCATTGCTATGAATTGAATAACCAAGCGAACCTAAGCAATAGCAAAGGTTAGCTTATGAAGCCAATCAATGGAGGTGGTCTTACTCATAGTCTTCCCTACACCCAATCTGATTCCCTACCTTTCTTACCCATACTCCTCCCTACATCCCATCTAATACCCTACACCCCATCTAATACCCTATCACCTATAGTCTTCCCTACTTAGTTAGGTTAGTGTAATGTAGGGTTAGATTGAATAGGCTAGTGTAGTCTAGTGTTAGGAGGGTGAGGTGTGTGTATGGATGGTGAGCATGCAAAGAGCTAGGTTCGTTATGTAGTGTTAAGTGAGTTTATGCTAGCTAGTGGGAACGAGTGGTGTGTTAATCTAGGTTCATTTAGTTTGGGGTTGCGTTGCGTGAGGTGGGGAATCCAAGGGTTAGTTATCCCCTGTCCCTAGAACAGTTTCAGAATCCCGACTATACAGTTTAGGAGAGCGATGTGTGCGTGGTGCCTATTCATTGATCGCGGGAGTGTGGCCCTGGTCCTTTAGATAGGCGGGTGGCTATAAAGAAGGTGGGGATTTATATTCAATAAAAAATATGGCCTGACAAGAATGGAAAATCATGAATCCAGGATTTCCTTAATCCTTCCTTACCCATAAATCAAGTGGACGAAATGGGCCCAATCTTGCTAATCAAAGAACTCTTTTGAATTGGATATTTGAAATTGAAACTGGAATTCATGCCATGCATCGTATACATAAAAATGACATTCGTTCGGCCTTGTTGCTCAAAATAGCAGAAGTAGTAGTGGAAAGTCACACTCTCTCGATCTTTCTAAAACAACTTCATGGAAAAACGCATTTATAGCCAGTCTCTATGTTGGGTCCCTATAATACTAGTGATTACCCCATTACTATTGTATTTATACCCCTTATTAATATTGTTGTGCCCCTATTTCCTCCATATTGTTATTACTGTGCCCCATAGAATCCCTCTATTGTTATTTTTGTGGCTTTATATTATTATTGTTAGGTCGGCTAGGTTATACTGTGAC
>APFE030815262.1:611-62811 GCA_000404065.3 Pinus taeda | reverse complement strand
CCAACGAGGTCGGGATATAAGGAGTTAGGGCTTGAACTAGTCGAACCTTTGCAAGACCAGCCTTGCAAATCCCGATGCCCCCCCATGGCGAATGAAAAGAAAGACGAGGGGGTAGGAGATCCTATCAAAATCTTGCTTGAATAAGCCCTCGAGTGGCAAAAGAACGCAATGATGGATAGCTTTGTGCAGATCCTTCAGTGGCTACCCAGATGTGACGCATTGGCTTCCAATAGCTACTCTGGAAACGCCACACCATTTAAGGTACAAGTTAATTTTGAAATCCCCATCTTCGAGGGTCAAATAGACGAAGATGCCATAGATAAATGGTTAAATATGCTAGAAGGATATTTTTCTGTTCATGAATTTTCGAGTTGGGAAAAGATTGTTTTCGCTCTTCTCAAAGTAGCGCCCCACATCAAGGACTGGTGGGAAACCTACTGCGAGCAGAAGAATGAAAGCACAGGCTCGCTATTTTTAGTTGCACCCACTTGGGATTCATTTCAGGATGCCATCAAGGAGCAGTACTACCCTATCAAAAGCTACGAGGACAAATACATAAAGTGGACCACACTGCGACAGGGAAGGGACCAAGATGTGCCAGAATTCACAAACATTTTTCATACCCTTCGCACATAGTTGGGTATCAAAGATTCCGATCTGCATCTGGTACTCAAATACCGCGGCTGCCTACACAGATACATCCAGGAAGAGATGGAGTTCCTGAACATCTCCTCACTCGGCACGACATACCGATACGCTGTCAAAATCGAGCAAAAGTTCAAACAGAAGAAGCGAGACTTTGGATCTGCAAATCTGAAGATGACAAAGCTAAGGCGGGGTGACCCAAGACAACCCGTCGAAGCCGCAAGAAAAGAACAACACCACGAAGCCGAAGAAGGACACAGTGAAGTGGTGTGAGTTCCACAAGAGTCCCACTCATAACACAAGTGAGTGTCAGACCAAGCAGTGGTTGGTGGCTGAGTTGAAGGCTTCCGAATCAGATGCATGTTCCAACCCTGAGCTAGAACCCGACAAGGGGAATGGCAAAGGGAAGCAGATCATTGATGCGGATCCCAGCGCCACTGTTGCCATCGCCAAGATCCAGAAAAATGAGCCTGCAAATCCAGAGGAAGGGGAGCATCTTTTCCACTCACAGATGTGGGTGAAGGGTTCGCCGCTGCAATTCATTGTCGACAGTGGCAGCTAAAAGAATCTCGTTTCAGCAGAGGTTGTGAAGCGGTTGGGCCTACCAACTACACCACACCCGCAACCGTACAGTATCGGGTGGCTTCATAAAGGATGAGATCTCAAAGTTCGCTAGCAGTGCCGCCTTCCCTACAACATCAAGCCCTTCACAGACGAGGTATTGCATGATGTTACACCTCTGGATGTTTGTGATGTACTATTAGGCCAACCATACTTGTGGAGGCGACATGCTGTGTATGAGTCAAGGCCTCGTGCTGTCATTATTTCTTTGAATAATTCATTATACAGGATACCGGAGGTAGCCCCACCCACTGCCACCTCTTTGATCACTGCCAAGAAAGGCATCAAGCTCATCTCCTAGACTAGGAAATTCATTTTCTGTTTGGTTCGCTCCCAAAGTAAGGGGAAGATCATTGCTACATCCATGACCCTCGCAAAGGGTTCCTCCACGCAGTAGCAGTGGCAAAGGGATACGGTCATGACAGAACACAGGAACAATTTCTCCTCACCCACAGGGGTACCACACAAGTTTTAGGTGGGCGACAAAGTTTGGTTACATCTGTAGAGAGAACGCCTTACCAGAACCCATCAGAAACTTAGACCACTTCGACATGGTCCTTACACCAGTACCAAGGCTATGGGCAATAATGCTTTGAAGAACAACATTCCTCCATTCCTTCGCTTGCACCGAGTGTTCAATGTGGACCATCATCGACCATGCTTCCCACCATTGCTGGACACATCAGAGATTGCAGAATAGTTCACTAGAGACCCATTTCAGCAGAAGCTTCCTCATCTCAGGGAGGAACTCAACACAATGGGGAGCATTGCTTCCTAAGGGGGAGGAATGATCTAGGTGGATGTTGGTGGACACCCACCTAGCCCATTTGGACCCCCACAATTGTCTCTTTCAGTTTTTTCAGTTTCCTAAATTGTAGCGCAGTTTACTATTTTTAGCAGTGTTTTGGGTCCTAAACTTCCGGAGCTGTTTTGAGGCCCTAAACGAAGTTTTTTGGGAAATCCGGGGGCAACATGGGTTCATGGATCGATGTTGCCTTTTCCAAAGTGGTAGTGCTCAGATAGATATTTCTAACGAGCTATTGTACACATCAAATGGAGATCGTATGCCAAAGTTACGACCCCGGGAAATTGATGTACCAATTTACCCAAACGGGGCCCATAATTTGGCGTTTCATATTCTAGGGTTAGGTTTTGGGATGTGAAGGGTTTTCCATTGTTTATCAATAATAAATAGGCCTTCGAGCTTCATTGTAACACAGTTCGGAGGCATGTAGCCGCCACATCTCTTCTTAGAGATAAGCTACCATTGCCCTGGCTGGTTTATTTCCATTTCTGGTTGTAAGCATATTTCAGTGTTTTCCATTAATAAAATGAAGTATTATTTCCACTGCATTTTTGTGTATATGGTTATCTCTGTAATTTGTTGCGTTCCTATTTAAATCCAGATCATTATACTAGTATATCATCCAAATAGACAATAACATATAAAATGGCGCAATATACCATTCATTAACATCATAAATAGAATTGGTGCATTGCATAGGCCGAATGGCTTGACTAACCACTTATACAAATCTTTCCTGGTTTAAGGTGATCTTCCAAGTATCTTCTTCTCTAACTCGAACCTAGTGACATCCATACTTGAAGATATCTTGACCATTTGACATTAGTCTTTAGAGACTAGGTTTGAGTTAGGGAAGACGATACCTAGAAAACTATCTTCAAAACTAAGCAAGGTTTGTATGAGTGGTTAGTCATGCCATTCAGCATATGCCATGCACCAACTATATTAATGAGGCTAATGAATGATATACTACACCCTTTTATAGATTCATTTATTATTGTGTATTTGGATGATATACTAGTATATAATGCTACATGGGAGGAACACATCACATTTGGCACAAGTGTTAGAGACATTAAAGATGCACCAACTACTAGCAAATCTCAAGGGGTGTTAGTTTGCACATTAGTCTCTGGTATATTTGGGGTATGTGATAGGTTGAGGAGAGTTGAAGATAGATCCTTCCAAGATGGAGGCCATCATGAAATGGCCGGTGCCTACTAATGTTTTTGAAGTTAGAAGTTTTGTTGAGACGAAATAGTACTTGAGGAAATTCATAGCCTTATTTTCAGCAGTAGTAACACCATTCCATGCCATAACAAGTAGCAAAATATTCTAGTGGGAAGGGATCCTAGAAGATGTGATATTTGTAAATTTCTAGGAGTATTTTGTGGACCTCGTGGTCCTCCAACCTAAATCTTCTTTATGGGGATACCCTCTTATCCTTGGATGATCATTGCCAGTGATTGCAAATGTGTATATTGGATGTGGGCTCGGGAGTATGACAGTCTTCCATGGCATTTCCATCAAACAATAATGGCATTTCCATCAAACAATTGAATTTTATATCTACTTGCTAAACCCAATTTGGATTATGAAGCACCTCTTTAGGTAGATGGGGAAGATAGTGATAAAGAGGAAGTAGCCCATCAAGTGCTTACCATAGATCAATATATTGTTGTTAGATATACAATAGAGGATGGTGAAATCAATGATTTCATTACCTCTTCATCTACAAATGCACATACCCTTGAGCATATTATTCAACCTAAGGTACAAGCCTCTCTAGCTTCGATTGGTGCTTCATTACTCAATTATGAGTCTGTTGGTGTGCAAAGGATAGACTTAGGCTCAGAATGAATTTGCCAACAAAGTTCCTCAGACACTGGCCCTTTTGGCAACACATGCAAGTAGGTGAGGTCTCACCCAAGGCATTTATGGGGGATTGCAGAACCAGGGAAATTTTGCAGTGATGAAGAAGATGAGAATTTTACACAATCATTAACATATTCATTCTGTAATTACATGCTAGCGTTTAGGATGGGAATTAAGGTATACCCATTTTTTGTGCTATAAACCCATCATTCATAGCTATTTCACAAAATCATAGCCTGAAAAATAGACAATTCATCACATGCTACGCAAAAAGATAATATAAGCCAAACATATCTTTTCATTATAACTACGAAGTCTTCATTACGATCATGTCAGTCGCTGCTCACCAATCTATATTAATTCTCATTACAATGCAAGGCTCAAAACATACATATAAATATAAAGTAAAAGTACAATACATCAGTGCCTTCGCGACTTTAGCCTATTTATAGTTTCACATTATAGGCACAAGCCGATCAAAAACCTCTTTTTACTATGGGCGATGAACATTTCCATGAACAAAAAGTCAAAATAAGTCTAACTTTCTTTATTCTCAGTATTCTTGTGCATTGACCTGTCACTGACCTTCCTACATGGTACCCTTCTGTGCGGTGCTCCTCTGCACATATCCAAAAAATTGTAGCCAAATTATTGCTCCAACAGACCCCTAACACTCAACCGAAAATTTCCTTGAGCCACTCAGGGTTTTTGTTGGTCTACTAAGGGCACTTTTTCCTTTGCCATCACAATGAATGTCTTCAACATCTACTTCATAGTAGTGACCTTTGTCTTTACCTCTTCCACTTTCCCCAGGATATGTTATGCCAATTCAACTATCATTGGGGTCTTTATCTTTTTTGCATTGCCCTAAATTTCCTGCTTGACAATCTGATGCATAGTTTCGATCTCATCTGTGAACTTAAATGCTTCGTCCTACAAGGTCTCCATCTTCTGTGATAGTCGCTGCTACTTAGCTCTCATCTAGTTTATTTGCTTGTCCAATTGTGCTCTTGCCATCATCACATCTCAATGCTCAATCATAGATAATGTGCTTAGGTTATCCTAGAGATTTTGGGCCTTTTCCCGTGCCGTTTGGATGTTCTATGCCACTTACTTCAACTCTTCACTCTCTAGCAATCTTGTCCAAATGTACACGCCTTATTCTTAAATCATGTTGCACTCCTAGTCTAATCCTTTGATCTACTTAAAGGTTATTGTTATTGCTTGCTATTTTTCCTTGCGTTCCCTTGAGTTCTTGGCTTCATCTGCATCTTTGACGGGAAATTTAATTGCTTAAATTTCTGTTCATTAAATTATCGACTGAGAATTTGTAAACTGATGAGGTGTTGGAAAAATATATGTAGAAATAAGCTTAATTGGTTTGAAATCAAAAGTAACTACAAAAATCTACTAAAAACACACTTCTCAGGGACTCTATTAAACATAAATTCACAACTTGCATTACCATAAATGAAAGAATCAATAATAAATTTAAGCTTTCATTTCATTTATCAATATTATAGAAGTGTCTGGTAGGCTCAATGGTTCATGTAGCAGCAAACACGTTCAACACATGACTAAAATAAGTACCCATAAGTCATATGTATGAGCCCTGTGTCCTCTCTACAACTTATTGAGTCCTTGGTTTAGCACTCCTCACACAAAGGCCCTGAAAATCACCACACAAGTGCACAAAAATCTGGAAATTGTAGGAATTAAACTACTGAACCTATGTGTGGAATAGATAAAACAAGAATTAAAAGTTACAGGAACGTAAGATGCAAATATTTAAATATGATATAAATATGCATGAAATAAATTTAATAACATCTACAACACTACCTAACTTTGCAAGTGCATCCCAAGACAGGGGGCCTTCTTCGCTGGGAGCACTGCATAAATACATAATTAATTCACAATATAATTAGTAATAGGAAACTGTCATTAACCAAAAATAACAGAGTACAAGTTTGAACAATCATCTAGAATGTTGTTGCTATACAAAATCAATACTATCATCCTCTCTAACAACCCTTGAACCTAGTTTTTTCTCAGGGGTTTATACATAAAAGATGGGCCGGTGGGTGAGAGGGTGGGGGTGGCAAGTTGGGACCGTTTTTCCCAAAAAAGGCATATCAAATCATAATAGATTTTACAAAAGATTTATTTGTTGGTATCCTCAGTTATAGATCTAATAACAAAATAATGATTTGACATGGAATTATCTTGAAATAGCTTCATATGATGCACTATGTTAGCTTTTATCTAGAGATTGCTTGATCTGATGTGCTTTGGTAATTGGAATATGTACGGAAAATGATTAAGATGATGTTGATGGATGATCACTGTATAATGTTGCTATTAATAAAGGTTAACTATGGAGAACTGAATGTTAAATGTTGACGCTGGCTATGTAGTGCTAAACACTGTTGCGACACTGTAGTGGCGGATCTAGATATTGTTGACTGCTGAAAAATGAATGAAAGAGTACTACTAAACTGTTGTAAATATAATTTTTACAATATCAGAGTCTGCAGTAATAGTCTCCCTGCCATCAAAATTTCTACAAAACATCTCATGAACAGTCTAAGTCAGCAAGTCATCACCTCAATAACCTCATTATAGATAAAAGTGACTTGAATGCTATGGTATTAAAAAAGATGAAAAGGGATATGAAATAGGGCAAAAAGAATGATAAAAATATACATTCCTAGGATGAACCAATTATTTTTGTCTTTATATATCAAATCCTTACCATTATCCAAGTATATAACAAAAACCTCATTGTATTAGGAAAATAAGTCACCTACATTAAGGGTCCCACTTCCATAAAAACCTCTTTACTTTATAAAAGATAGAACTTCAAAGCACAATACTTGAAAGATCTTAAAGCCATTCTTTGAAAGCTTGAAATATGCGGTTTATTTTCCTAGCTTTAAATTTATGACAATTGTTTCATAATGTGACCAAGGGACTTAACTTGGAGTGAATAATGTGTGCTAATGTGTATTACCCATATCTCTTACCTAGTATAGCCCCATTGCTAGCAGACTTATTCAGTACCCTGATGGGTTTTCCTTGGTCCCATACAAGCATAGCCCCGTTGCCTGTAGGCTTGTTCAATTCCTCACA
Organism: Pinus taeda; assembly: GCA_000404065.3. Classification (NCBI taxonomy): domain Eukaryota; kingdom Viridiplantae; phylum Streptophyta; class Pinopsida; order Pinales; family Pinaceae; genus Pinus; species Pinus taeda. The sequence goes on along the minus strand of APFE030815262.1, from coordinate 55,733 downwards.
AGTTTACTTGTACTGCCCAATACTTCCTTTTATTTTCTTTTTCTTATGTGAAGAATATATATATATATCATTTAAGAGATTTGAAATAATGTATACCACTCATTGGAAGCTTTTAGAGTCTAAGGAAGCCAGATGGTACGAGAGTATTATATATTTGTTGAACACATAACTCATTATTCAAGTTTAACCCACGTGTAACACTATTCATAAGAATCTTAAATCTTAGCTATTCAATGTGTAGTGAAATGAAGCATCTCAAAAATAACTAAAAAACCCCTCTAGTCGATCATGCTAGAGTTCTTGCAAAACCCTATTTAGGTTCTACATGAATGGTCCACCATATGAGGTTTTTCAACAATACCCCTAGAAGAACTTGGAAAGATTTATTGAATAACATATTTGGATAGAAATTAGACTTATATGATTTACTCATCTGATAGTAACATTGTTTCTTGTTACAAACCCCAAATTCCCCACATCATTTTAAGCTTGTAGACAAGAAGCACTAGACATGATAGTGACAAACTCCCCCCCAACTAACTTAGTGGATAATCTTGTCCAATTGACATGGAGAAGGATCAACCAATTAATAATCATAGTCACTTTACAAAATAATGAGGAATTAAGAGTGAATCATACTTGACAAGACTTACTACATGAGTGTTTGATGTTGACCCAAACAACAATTAATGGTGGTCAATCCAAAGCTGCAACATATCATATCCAAAAGAAGTTGTAGCAGCTATGCCTCCGGATGTAGCAACTGAATCTTAAGGAGTTGCAACTTCAAAAATAATTGATAACTCTTTGTTGAAATTATGGGACCCTGCAACAATTTTATTTTTTTATATTATCCTACCCTAATTTACTTCAAGAAAGGTGTTAGCACTCCGTAGTTTTCTAAAGGCTGAAAGGAGAAAACTTAGAGGTAACCACATACCTCTTTTGGTTGATAGAATGGTCTTCTTTAACTTGAGGGGGCTCCCTCACTGAGAAAAGTCAGAGATAAAACTTTTGAATACGATCTTTGACAGAGACCATTTCTGAAAATGTTTAATTTTTGGTATGGGGGTGGTAGAGGATTCTAGAAAAAACTAGTGATGTGATCATGACCTCCCTGGTTCAACATGCTAATCTATTTTCCAACCAGTTCATGTACAGAGGCTCGATTAGTACAACTTCAGAATGAACAACAAATTGTAGTATAATGAAGATGGGGGGTATCATGACATTCATAAAATATAGCAGAATAAATGACATTTCATTACTACAACTTAGATAAATGACTATCAACAAGAAAATACAAAACTTTCAAAGGTATAGATATTCCATTTGCAAATTGAAATATTTGGTACAACTAGACATGAGCATATGATATGAATTCAAGTGCAACTATTCCATACACCTTCAAATCAGTTTAAGAATATAACATAACATGATACCATATAAACTAAGAAGAAAATTTTTCCGAAACATTCATACCATAAGTATCTCTGCAACTCAACTGGAATCTCTTCAACATTCAAGAAAATGCATTAATATAAATCATAAGAATAAACTGCAAAAGTTTTCCTGACAATAGTGAAATTGATGAGCCTCGGTATTGCAACAAGAATGCTGCAACTCCCAAGGCTACCAACTTTAATTCTCAACCCGGTTCGTACAAATTTAAGAGGTATCGACACTATATGTGTAGCATACAACTCATCCTTCCTTTGTTGTCATGATGTAATGGAGTGCATGTATCGAAATCAAATCCTAAACTAATTGCAGAAAATGAAATGCTCGAAATGGAAACCTTAACCGATTGCAATAAAGAAAGTACAATGAAAAAAAACTATTCTAATTGCATAAATTAAATATCATAAACTAAATGTCAACCATTACATTTCAAAGAGTTTAGATCCATTAACATAGTTCATTCGATGTGGCAATCAAGAAAATCATCATTGTATCATACAATTCATAAATTTGTCCATTAACCCAAATCGCTGAAATGTTTTGCATCAGTAAAGAGGCAAGTCCTAAGTGGTATTTAGTATTCCCTAATCATTTATTTAGAGCCTAGGGGTATTTATTCAACCCTAAAGGATAGTAACCAATTTTCTTGAGCGAATCTGGGCAAGTATATGCATGTTGGAAGGCTACTACAGGGTTTCCTATAGACTAAAAGAAATAACTTATTTTCTATAGAGAGTTATAATTCACCTAATTACCAACCAAATAAAATAAAAATTGGATGGGACAAATATTTTTATTGACTAAGATGTCTTAGGTCTCCATTTCAAATGGAATCACTCAAAAATACCTCTGTTAACCCATGCTAAAAAATGGCAGAAAATTACTAGTTCAAAATCTAGAAATTCGAGAACTAGTGAGCTAGTAAATCTATCAAATGCCTAACCTAATCAAGTGAAAATGAAATGGGGTAATTTTTGTTATTAACTAGAATGTATTTTTGATCTAATGCAAGTGGAATCAACTCGATTGAAGCTCGTTAGCATGCTCTAAACAATAATAAAAAGCTACTGTTATTTGTTGCAAAAGACTTTAAAAAATCTAGATTTGGGAATAAGGAAACTAATCCAAGTAGATAAATGATTATTACGACCTTCCAAAGTTGTTACAAGGATGAAATGGTGCTTGTGATCCTGCAAAAGAACTTACTTTAACCATTTAACCCAATCCTACAATAATAAATCATTAACACTAAATGAAGAAATAGAAAAAAGACAAGAACAAGTGATGCATGTGAATAAGAAGTGAAAGGAAGAAAAGTAAATGATAAAAAAGGGCTTTGAGGCTTCTGGGATAGCCAATCCCAAGTAAAAATTAGAGTCCTATGAAGAATACCAAGGTTTAGAATCTGAACATGACAACAATATTCATTATTTCCATCAATACAATTACATCCTTGCAAGAAATGACAATGGAGCTGCAAAAATACGAGTTCTCTCCACAAGAAGACTAATGAAAATCCATCTAGAGGAAAATTTGACTTGGTACTTATAAAAAATTATTAGGAATCATTCCCCATGAAAGGAGGAAACTTTTCCCACCAAAATCTCTTAATTAGTGGATTTGGCTCCCAATATTAGGAATCTGCATTAAATGGTAGGGAACACATTCCTAGATTTTCGCAATAATTGAAGCTTCAGAATATGTGCCATAATTCCAGAATATCTCGTTGATTTATTATTTAATATTGATCCTCCTGTAATAGGGAGCAGGTCCCTAGATTATCTCCTCCTCCAAATCTCCATAATCTGCCCAATATTTTCACAATATTCCACAAAAATAAATAATATTAGGCATAAATGCAATTATCTATAAACCTTCCTAATGAACATAATAAAGTTAAAAATACATTATCTAATGTAAAAAGAGAGGTTTAATGTATTGAAGGATGGTGAGATGGGCCTTAATTTATGTCTAATTTAGAGGTCCATGATAACCCCTAGCTAAAAGTGTTGCTCATCCTCTGAGCAACTTAGTGACCTCATTGTGCCTCATTCATGACCTTGGTGGCCTCTCTCTTGTGCATTCCTCAGTCCCATCTCTTAAGAATCTTGGCTGTAAGTTCTGCAAGGACAAGCTCAAAATTGTAGTTGTTCTTTTCATGATTGTTTAACAACCTTTCAAGCAAAACAAAACATAACTTTCTTCTTTTCAAGTGAACTCTATTGGCTTATAGATCCATTTCATTCATATTCTCTCCCTTGAAACCTTCATTCCATTTTCACTCCATTTTCCAAAACTTTTTTTGCATAGAAAAATTCACAGTGTTTCTTGAGACCATTAGCTTGTTTTTTTCCCTTTAGTCAAGATGTGTTCTTGAATATTTTTTAGTTTGGCAAGGTCTTCCACATCCTTTTCCAACCTTCTACTACCTTGTTCTACCATTTGGACACCTCTGAAACCTTCAAAGTGCCTTTACATGAGAACTAGGACATCCTATAGTAATTTCTATAAAAACTACAAGAAACCATGTGGTGGTTCCTGTAGTACTACAGAAAACCCTGTAGAAGTTCCTATAGTACTACATGAAACCTTGTTTAAACTTGTTTTAAGTGGAAATGATATTCTGAACCTAGGGTAGGATCTCAACTTGACTTGCATGCCTTTCTCCCATTTCTATAATATCTTTTAGGCCTTGGACAAAATCTAGAAAGAGATTAAAGACCTATTGGAAAACCTCTTTTCATCACTGCAGTTTTTGTTTTGTTTTGTTGGTGAATGCCTTATTTCCTCTTGTTGACTTATTCTTCTCTTTTGTGGCCTAGATGATTTCCTAATGGCTTTGGAGTTCTCTATTTTGATTAGGTCTCTCTTAGGCACTGCCATTTTGGGTTTTAGCACAATTTGTTCCTTTCATCCTTCTTGTAGCAACATTCTTCCTTCCTGTAACAACCATTCCTCTTCTTTCAGGGTCTTCTAGCTGTATGGGAGTGATGAGAAATGATGTAGAGGGTTTGGAGGATGATGTTAGGGCTCAGAAGGAGTAGAGTATGTTTGTGAAAATGGAGAGAATGTGCTCTATGTGTTTTTTCAAGAAATATTCAGAGTGAGGTAGAGTGTAGGGTTTGTTGTTGAGAAATATTATTTTTTCTTTATGAAATAGGATGGATGAATGATGGATAGATAGTGGATATGAAGTGGATGGAGGGCTTGGAGTGCTTTGGTGACTTGGCCTTTACACAAATTTTCTCTTTTAACTATTATCCCCATTCCTCGAAATCATCACCCTTCATAATTTGGCTTTTCCACATTGCATAAGTGAAGGAGTGAGTTGCAATTAACTAACTGAAGATGGCTGAGACTGATGACCCATCCTTAGCTTATAAAATATCATCTCTCATTCATTGACAACAAATTTCTAACTATAATATGCTCAAGAGAAGAGGTCAAGAATATTGCATACCTGTACCTACTTGATGGTTGTTGGAGATGCATGCATGCTGCTACTAAGTTGATGATCAATCCATGGTCCTCTAGAGGTGATAATTTCCTTTGTTTGCTTCTGCACAGGTCTTCATAGCTTGGTGATTCGAAACCTCTATCTTCCAATTACCATGAGCAAGCTATCCTAGTCAAATCTGGCCTTCTTGGAGTGACAGGTTTGTCCATGGGTGATGTTCACCTTCCCTATACCTTACTCCACCATTAGACACCTTTCCCACACTAAATTATACCTTTCCTACCATCTCCTAATATTTCAGCCTATTTCTTGTTGTAAAATAGGGCATCTTGTAGTAGAACTAGGACATTTTGTAGTAGAACTAGGACACCCTGTAGTAGTACTACGAGAAACAACAGATTTGACTTGTGTTGTCCATATCTCCCAAACAGTACAATGGATTGACCTGAAATTTTCTGAGCACATTTCCATCATCCTTATGCACCTACCCATATACACATTTTGGCCAATGGATGCACGAACCTTGAGAAAAATTAAAAATGGTTGAATTTGATGGAGGCTAATTTCTTGGAACCCATGCACCGGAATTTTCTTAAATTTCTTGGGCATGTTACCATCATCTATATGCATCTCCCCATGAAACAACTTTTTAAATGGATGCACAAATAACGATAAAATTAAAAAATGGCTGTAGGTGATGGAGGTCGATTTATTGAAAACTGTGAACTAGAATTTGCTGAAATCTCTTGAGCATGTTACCATCATCCATATGCATCTCCACCTGAAACAACTTCGCAAATGGATGCATGGTTTTCAAGATATGACAAAAATAAATTTCTGCTCTACGTATTTCTGTTTCCTGTAGTAAAACAGAGCATTCCTATAGCATTTTAGGACATCAAGGAAAATGAGTGGTAAAAGCTTGAGAATGATGAGTGGATGGTGGAAATATATGAGGGTAATGGATTTGCATGGACTTGGTCCTTCTGGAGCATCTGAGCAAAGGAGAAGAAAGTCTAATTTTGACTTCCTTTGACTAGAATTTTGAACAATTTTTCTTTTCTTTGGTGCTGACTTGTTTTTGTTGTTTACAGATGTTGGAGAGCACCTACATTCATCAGAGAGAGATGGAGCAAATATTTTTATTTTTTTCTTCTTTTTTCTTCTAGGCCTACTAGCCGCCTTAATGAGGTTTTCAACTAGTAGGTCTGCCTAGGCACCTCAAATGAGGTTTTCACCTAGGATCTTTTTTTTTTTTTTTTCCAACCCATTGACTGCCCCATGGAGGTTTTAAATCAATGAGCCATCTCAGGCGCCTCAAAGGAGGATTTCACCTGAAATTTTTATTTTTTTTCTCTTATTTTCATTTTTTATTTCTTTTCCTATCCTACTCTACTTGAAAAAACAAAATCATTCTCAAGTGTAGGAATACTTCCAATGGAGCCACTTGCATAACTGGATGATAGATAAAATCATGTGTAGGCTCGAAACATATTCTGACATGTACCTGAATGTAAGAGACCAAATGATTTGAATTTGATGATATCAAGCACAGTTGAAGAAGAGAGTGTTGTTGCAATTTAATCACTGCTTGGAACCATATTTCAATATAGTTGTGATTCCCCTAGTCCACTTACTGAGTTGGATCATATTGGATGTCTTCTTCTTCCATGACATCCAAATCTTCTTCTTTTTGCTGATTGTTCTCTTGAACACATAAAGGATATGATGGTAAACATGAGGGTTCTTTCTCAATCTTTGATTTTGATGTCTTCTCTTCGTCAAGTGTAGCCCATGATTCTTTTGTCTTCTTATTTGAATCTTCTTCTTCTGGATGTGGTATTTCAGTGATATCAAGATAATCTCATTTTTGCAATACTCTTCCTGAGCTAATATGAAAACCATTTAGATCAAGAGGAGATGTTTGGGAGTATTGTACCTCAACATTGTAAGTGGGCTGAGCTACTTCATTGCGTGGGTTTGGAAATGGTGGTACTGGAGTGGATACTTGAGATGGATGTGGTTGGGGTTGTGTGATCCAGGTGGATATTGGTAGCCACCTGCCAATTCCACTTGGACCCCCACCATTGTTTCTCCTGAGTTTTTCAGTTTCCTTATTTGTAGCACAATTTATTATTTTTGGCAGTTTTTCGCGTCCTGAGCTTTTGGAGCTGTTTTGAGGCCCTAAACGACGTTTTTTTGGGAAAACTGGGAGTAACATGGGTCCATGGACCGATGTTTCTTTACCCAAAGTTATAGCCCTTAGATAGATCTTTCTAACAAGATATTGTGCACGTCAAACAGTGATCGTATTCCAAAGTTACGACATCGGGAAGTTGATGTACCAAATTTTACCCAAAACGAGGCCCATAGTTTGGTGCTTCATCTCCTAGGGTTAGGTTTTGGATGTTTAGGGTTTTCCATTGTTTCTCAACGATAAATAGGCCTTGGAGCCTCATTGTAAGATAGTTTAGAGGCATGTAGCCGCCACATCTCTCCTTAGAGATAACCTACCGTCGCCCGAGCTAGTTTATTTCCATTTCTGTTTGTAAGCATATTTCAATATTTTACATTAATGAAATGAAGTATTGTTTATGCTGTATTTTACATTAAATCCGGATCATTGTGGTTGTGGTGGAGGTGAATGGTAGAGATAACATGGAGTTGGATATTATTGAAAATAGCAACAAGAAATGCTAAAAATAGAAGTGCTAAAAATAGCACTGCTATAAATAGCACTTTAGGATACATTCCAATTTTAGTTAGTTCCTGAAATAAAATTGAGAATTAAAATTCGAATTTGATCTTCAGCTGTTTATAAAATAATTAATTAATTCATCTTGAGTTAATTAGTTGTAGAAAATCAAACATGAAGTCTATGTGAAGACATGCAACAATTTCACCTTTGATTGAGGAAGTTATCCCTTAATTAAGGAGATCAGTATGAGTTGTACTTTGAGTTGTAATTAGTTAGCTCAGTTAACTGAGTTAAGTCCAGTTAGATTAGTTCCGACAGTTTGTGGAACTGATTATGAGTTCAGTTAGTTAATGAATGCATGCATGTAACTGTTGCACTTCAGATAACTAAATATTCTCTCATAAATAACTCATGCATGTCAGTTTAGTTAGAGACCCAGTTGAGATTAGATGATGGGACAATGTACTATCAGTTGCAAGAATATTCCATTGAGGATATCTCTTGCATGCAAAAGGAATTCATTCCTTGGAGATTACACAGTTACTTTTGAGTTTGGTGAGTTGTGTGAGAGGTCAATTCACACAGGTGGCAGCTAGAGGACCCAGGAGAAACTCCACAAGGAAATAGGAGGCTTGGAGGATTAAGGGAAGGCATATGTTGTGTCTATTTAGTCTATAAGCAGCATTGAGGGATTTTACTGAGAGCTGGATAGCTTGTGTGCTAAAGCTTTGTATAATCTAGACATATTTCCACTTGTATGATAATACCAAGATCGAGGTTTTTAGCTGAGGCTTTCCCCAGAGTATTCCTCTGTGTTCATGTGTGATTGATTTCTCATTCTCTGTTATATGTGTTCTATTTGATCTTGCTCAAATCGATTAAGATTCCGCAAGTTTGTTTGTAGAAGTAGATCAAGTATTTTGCTTTAGTATATTGCATTAGTTGGTGATCTACACTGAGAAATTCTACATGGTATCAGAGCAAAGGTGATCAAAGGAGAGAAAAATATACAAAGAAGGGAGAAGTTTGAAGTTTGAAGTTCTTGATTATAGAATTCGAATTCTTATCACATCTCAAATTTCACCAATGGCATTCAATGGTTTCAGACTCGAGTATGCCCTTGATGGCAACTCGAATTATATAGCCTGGAAGGATCACATGGAAGAAGTATTAGAGGACAATGGTTTGAAGGACTTCATTTATCAATAAGTCCCCAAGCCAACAACAACTACTGCTATAGAATTTGCGGAATGGAAGAAATGTGTGGCTAGAGCAAGGGGGATTCTTTTGGAGGGAGTTCGATACCACATAGTCTCGAGTCTCCATGGGAAGGAGACACCGTTTTCAATGTGGAAAACATTGAAAGATCTATATAAGAACAACAACAATTAGAGGAAGCTGGTGCCGAAATACAAGCTTCGGAAAATCAAGTGTGAAAAGGGCGACACGATCTCTACATATCTGAACAAGCTCACCACCTGTAGGGATGAGCTTGGAAGTGTAGGGATCACGACAGCCGATGACGACATGGTGAGTCTTTCTCTCCTCAGTATTCCTAAGAGTTGGCATAGCTACCAAGACTCGGTAAATGGAAGAGAGAAACTGCCAGATTGGGAATGACTTTGGTCGGATCTAATGTAGGAGGAGATAAGGAGAAGAACCAGAGATGGATCTTCATCAAAGCAAGATGATGAAGAAAATGTAGCCTTAGTGAGTAAGGGGAGGAAAGGGAAAGGGAAGGCGTCCCATTCCAAATCTAGTTCTTCCCATGGTGGGAAGAAGATTGACAAATCAAAAGTTAGATTCTTTCATTGTCACGAGGTGGGTTAGTATGCTACGAATTGTCCACATAAGAAATCCAAGAAGGGACCCTCAAAGGGATCAGATGGTGAGGCACTAGCCTCACACTTCGAATTGGATTTCTCCCTCATCACATGCATGGTTTCATCGATGGTGGGATGTGTTTGGTACCTGGACAGTGGAGCTTCATTCCACATGACCGGCGACAAGAATCTTTTGAGTACCTTGGAGGAGAAGGATCTCAAGATGCAGATCGATATGGGCGATGATGGAAAGTACTGTGTTTCAAGTGAAGGTATGGTTGTGTTTCAGAGGGAGCATGGAGCTCCTCTCACCTTGACTGATGTAAAGTATGTACCGAGTTTGAAGAAGAATCTTGTTTCAGTCGCTATGCTGGAAGACAAAGGCTATGATGTAGTCTTTAGTAAAGGAAAGGTATTCCTAAGGCATATCGGCACTGGACAGACGAAGAGGACTGGGGTTCGAGTTAAGAATCTCTAAAAGTTGGAGGTAGATGACTGTGTTGCATTGAGTTCCAAAGAAGAGTTGGTGTAGAGCCAATATGTTGGCAAGCTATGGCATAGAAGATTAGGCCACTTGCACCATGGGGCCTTGAAGATCATGCAACAGATTTCTACCGGACTTCCCAAGGGAAAACTGGAGGAGATGGATACATGCAAAGGTTGTACCTTGGGTAAGTATGAGAAATCTTCCTTTTAGGATTGAGACAGTAGAGCTGGAGCAATCCTGGAGCGAGTTCACATAGATGTGTGTGGACCATTCTCTACAACCTCCACCGCTAAACAAAGGTACTATGTTATTTTTATTGATGATTTTTTTCGTAGATGTTAGATTTACTTTATGTAGAAGAAGGATCAGAGCTTATCAAGGTTTTGTGAGTTTAAAGCCTTGGCAAAAAAAGAACCTGAAAAAAAGATAAGGGCCTTGCGTAGCAACAATGGTGGAGAGTATGTCTCCCAACAGTTTAAGGACTTCTGTGCCGCAGAAGGAATTAAACGAGAGTTGATGACACTCCATAAACCATAACAGAATGGGGTGGTCGAGAGGAAGAACAGATCGATTGTGGGAGTAGCTCGAGCAATGTTGCATGACTAGAGCATACCACTTCATTTGTGGGTTGAGGCATGTAATACAACAATATACTTGCAGAACAGAAGCCCGCATCATATACTGGGAATGAAGACACCAATGGAAGCCTTTTCTGGGAAGAGACTAGATGTGAGTCACTTCAGGATCTTTGGATCATAATTTTATTGCCATGTGACTAAAGATGCCCGAAAGAAGCTAGATCCAACAACTGATTTGGGGATACTTGTGGGGTACACTGATACACCCCACAACTATCGGGTGTCCCTACCTACCAGTCAGAGGATAGTGGTACGCAGAGATCTGAAGTTCGACGAGAAGAAAACCATGCGAATATCACTTGAGAGGGAGCTCAAGTTGCATGCAGAGGAGGAACTTTCAGTTCCTAAGGAGGAGGAGCCTCAGACTGATGCGGAGCAGTTGCATGTAGAGGATTCGGGAGTGGAGACATCCACTCATGCTGAGTCTTCCAGAGATTGGCGAAAATGCTCAAGGGAAGCTAACAGGTTGATGCTGGATGCGAGAGAGAATGTGGGAAATCCATCTTCTCAGCACAGACATAGGAGGTCACACGAGTGGTACACTAGTTACATGGCCCTGGTTGGGGAGTGTGTCGAGATCGAACCTTATTCATTTGAGGAAGTAGTGCAACAACCAGTCTGGGTTGCTATGGTGGAGGAGTACGACTCCATTGTTCAAAACTCTGTATGGGATGTTGTCCCAAGACTCGAGGACAAGTCAGTGGTAAGTTCCAGATGGCTTTACAAGGTAAAGCAGGTAGCTGATGGCAATGTTGAGAAACATTGGGCAAGGTTTGCTGCCCGTTGTTTCTCATAGGTTGAGGGGATCGACTATGATGAGACTTTTGATCTTGTAGCAAGGTACTCATCTATCAAATCGATGTTGGCACTATCAGCTCAGATGGGTTGGAAGATCCATCAAATGGATGTGAAGACTGTGTTCCTCAATGGGAAGATTGAGGAAGAGGTATACATTGAGCAGCCAAAAGGTTTTGAGACTTTCGACCGTGAGTTGCATGTGTGCCGACTCAAGAGGGCTTTGTATGGGCTAAAGCAAGCACCTCATGCTTGGTACACTAGGATCAACATCTATTTCACCAGGTTGGGCTTCACCAAGAGTGAAGTAGATGCGAACCTTTACTGCATCATGGTAGAAGGTAAGCCATTGATCATTGTTCTTTATGTTGATGATTTGATTTTGATAGGTGATGATCAGTTGATCAAGTCTTGCAAGGAGGACCTTGCGAGAGAGTTTGACATGAAAGAGATGGGTCTTATGCACTACTTTCTAGGCATGGAAGTGTGGCAGAAATATGGGGAAGTGTTTGTGTCTCAAGGCAAGTATGCCAATGAAATACTTAGGCGATTCCACATGGAGAAGTGCAAGCCCATGCGTACTCCTCTGGCTAGTAATTGGAGGAAGGATGATGCTACTTCAGGTGAGGTAGTATTTGCTAGTGTTTATCGGTAGCTTGTGGGTTCATTGATGTATCTAGTGAACACACGACCAAATTTATGCTTTGCGATGAACCAACTGAGTCAAGCTATGGTTCAACCTACCAAGCTATTTTGGAAGGCAGTGAAGCATGTGCTGAGATACCTTAGAGGCACATCTCAATATGGATTGTGGTACAGACAGACAGAGGGAGTGAAGCTTCAGGGCTTCATAGATGCAGATTGGGCAGGGAGTCCGTCAGACTAGAAGAGAACTTCAAGAGGAATCTTCAACCTTGGTTCAGCTGCAGTTTCTTGGTACAACATGAAATAGAGGTTAGTTGCACTTATCTCAGCAGAGGCTGAATACATGGCTACTAGTCAGGCAACATGTGAGGCCATTTGGATGTAGAAGATTCTAGTTGAATTGTTTGGTCAGAGGATGGATCCAACTGTGATCTACTGTGATAATCAGAGTTGTATCAAACTCTCTGAGAATCTAGTATTTCATGACAGGTCCAAGCACATCGATATCCGGTACCATCATCTTCGAGATTGTGTGGTGAAGAGGATCATGTTGTTGTTGTATGTTTTGACCGAGGAACATGATGCAGATATTTTGACTAAGGCCTTGTCAAAATGCAAGTTCGAGTTCCACAGAGATATGATTGGGGTGAATGATAATCCCTTTCTTCTTTAAAGGGAGTGTTGAAAATAACAAAAAGAAATTCTAAAAATAGAAGTGCTAAAAATAGCACTGCTATAAATAGCATTTCAGGATACATTCCAATTTTAGCTAGCTCCTGAACTAAAATTGAGAATTAAAATTAGAATTTGATCTTAGCAGCTATTTGTAAAATAATTAATTAATTCATCTTGAGTTAATTAGTTGTAGAAAATCAAACATGAAGTCTATGTGAAGACATGCAACAATCTCCCCTTTGATTGAGGAAGTTATCCCTTGATTAAGGAGATTAGGATGAGTTGTACTTTGAGTTGTAATTAGTTAGCTCAGTTAACTGAGTTAGTTCTAGTTAGATTAGTTCCAACAATTTATGGAACGGATTGTGAGTTCAGTTAGTTAATGCATGCATGCATGTAACTGCTGCACTTCAGATAACTGAATATTCTCTCATAAATAACTCATGCATGTCAGTTCAGTTAGAGACCCAATTGAGATCAAATGATGGGACAATGTACTTTCAGTTGCGAGAATATTCCATTGAGGATATCTCTTGCATGCAGAAGGAATTCATTCCTTGGAGATTGCACAGTTAATTTTGAGTTTGGTGAGTTGTGTGAGAGGTCAATTCACACAGGTGGCAGCCAGAGGACCCAGGAGAAACTGCGCAAGGAAATAGGAAGCTTGGAGGACTGAGGGAATGCATATGTTGTGTCTATTCAGTCTATGAGCAACATTGAGGGATCGTACTGAGAGCTAGATAGCTTGTGAGCTAAAGCTTTGTTTAATCCAGACATATTTCCACTTTTATGATAACACAAAGATTGGGGTTTTTAGCTAAGGCTTTCCCCAGAGTGTTCTTCTGTGTTCATGTGTGATTGATTTCTCATTCTCTGTTATATGTGTTCTATTTGATCTTGCTCAAATTGATTAAGATTCCACAAGTTTGTTTGTAGAAGTAGATCAAGTATTTTGTTTTAGTATATTACATTATCTAGTGATCTACACTGAGAAATTCTACATGGTGTCATAGCAAAGGTGATCAAAGGAGAGAACAATATACAACGAAGGGAGAAGTTCGAAGTTTGAAGTTCCTGATTATAGAATTCAAATTCTGATCACATCTCAAATTTCACCAATGGCATTCAATGGTTTAAGACTCGAGTATGCCCTTGGCGGTAGCTTGAATTATATAGTCTGGAAGGATCACATGGAAGAAGTATTAGAGGACAACGGTTTGAAGGACTTCATTGATCAAGAAGTCCCCAAGTTAGTAGCAACTAATGCTACAGAATTGGTGGAATGGAAGAAATGTGTGGCTAGAGCGAGGAGGATTCTTCTGGAGGGAGTTCGAGACCACATAGTCTCGAGTCTCCATGGGAAGGAGACACCATTTTCAATGTGGAAAACATTGAAAGATCTATATTAGAATAGTAGCGATCAGAGGAAGCTGGCGCTGAAAGACAAGCTTTAGAAAATCAAGTGTGAAAAGGGCGACACGATCTCTGCATATTTGAACAAGCTCACCACTTGCAGGGATGAGCTTGGAAGTGTAGGGATCACGATAGTCGATGATGACATGGTGAGTCTTACTCTCCTCGCTCTTCCTAAGAGCTGGCATAGCTACCAAGACTCGGTAAACGGAAGAGAGAAACTGCCAGATTGGAAACGACTTTGGTCGGATCTGATGCAGGAGGAGATAAGAAGAAGCACCAAAGATGGATCTTCATCAAAGCAATATGATGAAGAAAATCTAGCCTTAGCGAGTAAGGCGAGGAAAGGGAAAGGGAAGGCATCCCATTCCAAATCTAGTTCTTCCCATGGTGGGAAGAAGATTGACAAATCGAAAGTGAGATGCTTTCATCGTCATGAGGTGGGCCATTATGCTACAAATTGACCACAGAAGAAATCAAAGAAGGGATCCTCGAAGGGATCAGATGGTGAGGCACTGGCCGCACAGTTCGAATTGGATTTCTCCCACATTTCATGCATGGTTTCATCGATGGTGGGATGTGTTTGGTATCTGGACAGTGGAGCTTCATTCCACATGACTGGTGACAAGATTCTTTTCAGTACCTTGGAGGAGAAGGATCTCCAGATGCGGATCGAGATGGGCGATGATGGAAATTACTGTGTTTCAAGTGAGGGTATGGTTGTGTTTCAGAGGGAGCATGGAGCTCCTCTCACCCTAACTAATGTAAAGTATATACCAGGTTTGAAGAAGAATCTTGTGTCAGTCGCTATGCTGGAAGACAAAGGCTATGATGTAGTCTTTAGTAAAGGAAAGGTATTCCTGAGGCATATCGGCACTAGACAGACCAAGAGGATTGGGATTTGAGTTAAGAATCTCTACAACATGGAGGTAGATGACTGTGCTGCATTGAGTTCCAAAGAAGAGTTGGTGTAGATCCAAGATGTTGGCGAGCTATGGCATAGAAGATTGGGACACTTGCACCATGGGGCCTTGAATATCACGCAGCAGATTTCTACCATACTTCCCAAGGGAAAACTGGAGCAGATGGATACATGTAAAGGTTGTGCCTTGGGTAAGTATGCGAAATATTCCTTTCAGGATCGAGACAGTATAGCTGGAGCAATCCTGGAGCAAGTTCACACAGATGTGTGTGGACCATTCTCTACGGCCTCCATCGCTAAACAAAGGTACTATGTTATTTTTATTGATGATTTTTCTCGTAGATGTTGGATCTACTTTATGCAAAAGAAGGATCAGACCTTCTCAAGGTATTGTGAGTTTAAAGCCTTGGCAGAGAAAGAATCTGAAAAGAAAATAAGGGCCTTGCATAGCGACAATGGTGGACAGTATGTCTCCCAACATTTTAAGGACTTCTGTGCAGCAGAAGGAATTAAACAGGAATCGACGACACCCCATAAACCATAGCGGAATGGGATGGTCGAGAGGAAGAAAAAATCGATTGTGGTAGTAGCTTGAGAAATTTTGCATGGCCAAAGCCTACCACTTCATTTGTGGGCTGAGGCATGAAATACAACAATATACTTGCAGAACAGAAGCCTGCATCATATACTGGGAATGAATACACAAATGGAAGCCTTTTCTGGGAAGAAACTAGATGTGAGTCTCTTCAGGATCTTTGGATCATCGGTTTATTGCCATCTGACCAAAGATGCCCGAAAGAAGCTAGATCCAACAATTGAGTTGGGGATACTTGTGGGGTACACTGATACACCCCACAACTATCGGGTGTTCCTAACTACCAGTTAGAGGACAGTGGTACACAAATATTTGAAGTTCGATGAGCAGAAAGCCATGCGAGTATCACTTGAGAGGGAGCTCAAGTTGCATGCAGGGGAGGAAATTTTAGTTCCTAAGTAGGAGGAGCCTCAAACAGATGCGGAGCAGCCACATGCAGAGGATCCGGGAGTGGAGACATCCACTCATGATGAGTCTTCTAGAGATGCGTGGAAATGCTCAAGGGAAGTTGACAAGTTGATGTTGGATGCGAGAGAGAATGTGGGACAACCATCTTCTCAGCACAGACAAAGGAGGTCACTCGAGCAGTACACTAGTTACATGGCCTTGGTTGGGGAGTGTGTAGAGACCAGACCTTCTTCATTAGAGGAAGCAGCGCAACAACCAGTCTGGGTTGATGCTATGGTGGAGGAGTACAACTCCATTGTTTGGAACTGTGTTTGGGATGTTGTCCCAAGACCCGAGGACAAGTCAGTGGTAAGTTCCAGATGGCTTTACAAGGTAAAGCAGGAAGCCAATGTTAGTGTTGAGAAACATAAGGCAAGGTTTGTTGCCCGTGGTTTCTCACAGGTCGAGGGGATCAACTACAATGAGACTTTTTCTCCAGTAGCAAGGTACTCATCTATCAGATCGATGTTGGCACTATCAGCTCAGATGGGTTGGAAGATCCATTAGATGGATGTGAAGACTGCGTTCCTCAATGGGAATATTGAGGAAGAGGTGTACATTGAGCAGCCAGAAGGTTTTGAGACCTTCGATCGTGAGTCGCATGTGTGCCGACTCAAGAGGGCTTTGTACGGGCTAAAGCAAGCACCTCATGCTTGGTACACTAGGATCAAAAGATATTTCACTGGGTTGGGCTTCACCAAGAGTGAAGAAGATGCGAACCTTTACCACATCATGGTAGAAGGTAAGCCATTGATCATTGTTCTTTATGTTGATGATCTGATTTTGATAGGTGATGATTAGTTGATCAAGTCTTGCAAGGAGGACCTTGAAAGAGAGTTAGAGATGAAAGACATGGGTCTTATGCACTACTTTCTAGGCATGGAAGTGTGGCAGAAAGATGGGAAAGTGTTTGTGTCTCAAGGAAAGTATGCCAATGAGATACTTAGGCGATTCCACATGGAGAAGTGCAAGCCCATGTAGACTCCTCTAGCTGGTAACTAGAGGAAGGAGGATGCTACTTCAGGTGAGGTAGTAGTTGCTACTATATATTGGTAGCTTGTGGGTTCATTGATGTATCTAGTGAACACATGACCAGATTTATGCTTTGTGGTGAACCAGTTGAGTCAAGCTATGGTTCAATATACCAAGCTATTTTGGAGGGCAGCAAAGCATCTGATGAGATTCCTCAGAGGCACATCTTAGTATGGATTGTGGTACAGACGGACAGAGGGAGTGAAGTGTCATGCGGAAAGATTTATTTTTGCGGACAAACCTAATCTCCCTAGGAGTCTAAGACTCTCTAGTGACAAACAAACCAAACAAGAGCAATCCTTCTCTAAACATACATTATTCTATGAGAAACCAAGTGTTTTCTGATCTTACCTTAGGTCCAACGCTTGTTGTAGCAGTCCAGCCTTGCTGATCCAGATGAGCTCCTCCTTCACTTTAAGACCTGCATACACTAACAAAGCAAACGATTACATAACACCTGAATATTTCATAAAACAAAGCATATTCATCACATAGACCAAGGAGTACATGAAATAATTCATTAACAACAAATCATTGAGAAGAATGGACTTATTTGTATTAAGGAAACAAAAAAGGAACCATTACAACCTGAGCCTTGGTGTTGTGCAAGCTCCTCCCAGGGTCCAACAAGAGATTTCCTCTACTTTGACAAGCTCACCCACTCCCAATATGGCAACAAGGAAGGATAGTGATCTCTCCTCACAAGTCAACAATGGAAGTCCTAATTCCAGCAGCATTTACCCTTTAGAATGTTCAGCTTTCAACCTCCCCTCCTCTGGCACAATGCCTGTATTTATAGTATTCTAGAGGAAGTTATTCAGTTCCAACATCAATGGGATACTCCCTCTTTTGGATGGGGTAGCTCCTCTCTTGATGGGATAAGTTCCTCTATCAAGGGATGCATGAACCATTTGGAGGCGCTCAATACACGTCAAACACTCTTCTAGAAGGTTCTAGAAGTGACCACAAGTAACTTTTTAAAGATGAAACTCACGCCTTTTGACCTTTACAGGGGTACGCACCCAACATTTGGCTTATAGAGCGTACAAGTATGCAGGTACATTGTGTTTGGAGTGCGTACACGCAGGAAAGGTAGAGAGAACCTGCGTATCCAGAGATAAACATGTTTTTAAGTGACTTTCTCTCTTTTTGAAGTTTTGACATGAAGAGCAGAGGTATGGGGCTTGATAAGGAGGACAATATGGCTATTGATTGGGCCATATAAACTACAGATAGTCATGGTGACAAATTTCAGTGTAACATGAGGCACTGTTTGACTTTTCTTCAAAACAGAGTTTTGAAGAACAGTCATAATTTGTCAACATGACGATGAAAATCTTGAAATTATAACTTTGTAAGGGCTTCCCTCTGGCCTACATGGCTTTATTGGACATGTTTGAAGACCAATTTGACTAAGCCCTAGACCTAATGACTGAAAATGACTCTTGTCCATTAAAAGATCAAACATTGACTGTTATGGACTTTAGTGAACATTGATGAAAAGACCTAAGCCAGCAGGTGCCAGACATGAGGGGGAATGAGTCATAAGACCTTCCTGTCAGATTATGGCATGCCCCTAGTGGAATGCAGCTGAGTGAATGGAGCAAGACACCTAGAAATGAAATACAGAAAGAGTTTTGATCTCTGATGGAGGGTTGACAAGACCGACTCTAACATTGGCTCCAATGGGGGATGGTAGCTCCTT
The DNA here is from genome assembly GCA_000404065.3 of Pinus taeda. Classification (NCBI taxonomy): domain Eukaryota; kingdom Viridiplantae; phylum Streptophyta; class Pinopsida; order Pinales; family Pinaceae; genus Pinus; species Pinus taeda. The sequence goes on along the minus strand of APFE030815262.1, from coordinate 36,940 downwards.
GGAGGTGCCAAGAACAACAGATCTCTGGAAGAGCTAGATAGTGCCTTCGTCCATTGGGCTATGGAGTCATTATTTCGACAAACAACACAAGACTCTGACTCATTTATGAATCCAAAATGATCGAAAAGTTGACTCAAATTTGATATTGAAATGACTTGAAGACTAACTTGACAAACACTAACCAAACTGAAAAAAATGGTATTTACAGTGACAGTGGAAGCAGTGTCAATAACTCAGAAATGGTACTGTTTTAGTAGCCAACCATTGATCGGCCCTCCTGGACAATCTTCCCCATTCATTTCCTTCAGAAGAAAGGCATTTTGACCCCAATATGCTGCAATCTTGAAGGGACCTTTCCAGAGATTCTCGAATTTACCGTGTTTACCCTTTTCCTCATTCCTTGCATCCCACTTCAGCACCACATCATCCAACTGAAATTTGTCCGCCTTTGCTTTTTTGTCATAAATTTTCTTAATCTTCTCCTGCAACTTGGACGTGTTTTGGAAAACTTCTTCTCTGGTTTGCTGCAAGTGGACCATTTGATTCAACCTTCTCTACATAGGATCTTCTTCACTGCCAGCCTCCTGAAGAAGTTTGACTACCGGGGTTGCGAGAGAGGTAGGAAACACTGTATCAAATCCATAAATAAGCTCAAAAGGGGACATACCAATGGATTTCTTCTGATTGACTCGATATCCCCAAAGTGCATTGACCAACCTCTTATGCCAACTCTTCTTGTTTATTTCCAGCAGCTTCTTGATGATGTTGACCAATGATTTATTAGAAGACTCTGCCAATCCATTGCCTTGAAGATGATAGGCAGTTGAGTGACCCAAAATGATGTGATATTTATGACAATACTCTACCATCCTTTTTGATTTGAAAGCTGCTGCGTTATAAGTGATTAACTTATTCAGGCAACCAAAGCGAGACAAGATGTTATTTTAAAGGAATGAAATAATTACTGCATCTGTAGCTTGTCTGGTGGGAATTGCTTTGATCCATTTCGAGAAATAATCTGTCACTGTGAGGATCCATCTATGATGACCGGGATGAATTTCACCAATGAAATCCAACCCCCATTGTTGAAAATGAGCACTCACCTCAATGGGATTAAGTGGTAAAGGTTGTAATTTCTGCCTTCCTTCGAAAATCTAACACTTATGACAGCTCTTGACAACCTTATATACATCAACAAACAATGTTGACCAATAGTATCCCACTCTCAAGACTTTATTTGCTGTTGATTTCCAAAAAAGGTGACCACCACAGTCTCCTTCGTGGAAATCCTCCATGACCTTATTTGCTTCTTTTTCCACCAAGCAATTTAACAGAACGCCACCGAGATCTTTCCAATAAAGTGCAAAATTTAGAATGAAAAACTTGGCAGCCTTCAATTTGAGTGTTCTAGCTTTGTTTCTAGTCATGCCGGGCGGTGGTGACAAATTTTTGAGCACATATATGATATATGAATACCACAGAGAAAGAGTAAACATTTCAGACACCTGAATTGACGAACCTTCCTCATTCTCATTGGACATAGCAGCGATCATATTTATGTCTTAAGGCGTGCAAGTTTGATTCGGCCATTAACTTTGCCAATCCCTGTCCTTTAACCAGCTTGGTGGGCTTTATTTCCACATCATATTCCAACAAAGATGCAATCCACTTGCCTCGTCTTCTTCTGGATCTGTCTGTACTAAAACATGTTTGACAGCAGTGTTAGGAACATAAGCCAAAATACGAGAATGCAGAATATATACTCGAAAATCTTTCAATGCTTTCACAAGTGCAAGGGATTTCTTCTCAATGATGTTGTATTTTAAAGTTGCGTCTCTTACAGCTCTGCTGAAGAAAGCAATGGGTCTTTCATGATCATCTCTTTTCTGTAATAACACCGCTGCCATAGTATGCTCCGAAGCGAATGAAAACAATATAAAATCTTGAGTGTAGTCCAGGCTGACTAGGACTGGAGCTGAAGAAAGAGCCAATTTGACTAAATTGAAAGATTTTACAGCCTCCTCCATCCATTTCACTTGGCTATCCTTCTTAAGCATGTTTGTAATCTCTCTTAGGTGTTCAGCAAGATTAGGTACAAAGCGGCGTAGAAAATTCATTTTACCATTGAAAGATTGAATCTCTTTCTTATTCCGGGGCAGATCGATTTGCTGAATCGCTTGTACACGTGCTGGGTCAATAAGAATGCCATCTTTTGAGATAATTTTCCCGAGTAGTTTTCCTTCCTCCATGGCAAACAAGCTCTTTTTTGGATTCAGTGACAGGCCATATTTTCTGCACTTTTGAAAGACAGTTTTTAGATGGTACATGTGTTCTTCATCAGATTTGGAAAACACCGTCAGATCATCCAGGTACACAACCAAAAAGACATCCTTCTCATTTGCGAAAGCCAATTCCACGCTGAAATGTGGCACCCGCGTCCTTCAAACTAAAAGGCCTTTTAACGTAATGAAAAGTTCCCCACGGAGTGGTGAATGCTGCCTTGTCTCGGTCATCTTCATGGATAGAAACTTGGTTATATCCAGAATAACCATCAAGTAGTGACATACGAGATGCTCCCACTACTCGTTGAAGTATATGGTCCATTTTGGGCAGTGGATAGTTATCTTTCAATGAAACTTTATTGAGATTTCTAAAATCTATGCACAAGCGAATCTCACTTGTCTTCTTTCGTACGGGCACCAAATTAGAGATCCAATCCGAAAATATGATGGGAACAATGATTCCTTATTTGTACAACATGTTTATCTCCTTTTCAATTGATGGCAGCAGCTTTTGATTTAGCCTTCTCAACTTTTGTTTGAAAGGTTTTTGATTGGGCTTAATGGGTATAGTGTGCTGAATTATATTGGTATCATATGTTTTTAAGTCAGAATAGTCCCAAGCAAACACATTGGAAAATGAAGACAACAAACTGATATATTTGTCCTTTATCCTTTGTGGCAATGCTTTAGACAATTTTACCATTTTAGGATTAGCAGTTGTTCTGACATTGAGCTCTTCCACACCCTTCTCTGTTGGCTGCAATGTTGGTTTACAGGCTACATCATCTTGATCAAAGAGTTCTTCTAAAGGTATCAAGCCTTTAGGAATAATGTTATTCTTTAGCTGCAACACATCCATTTGATTGATCTGCACATCATCTTTACCATTATCTTTACCATCATCATTTTCTACATCAATTGAGGTTTCTTTGAGCTTACCTTTGTTTTGCAGAAAATCATCAATCTCCTCATCATCTTGGAAAACTTGCCAATATCTCTGATTGTCCAGGATGGTCGAACGATGATTGACATGGATTTCAAATTTATTGTTGGAGTTCATTGGGATCTTCAAACTACTTGTTGCCTTAGCAAGAGCATCAACAATTCTATTTTGTATACGAGGCACACATGTCAAGGTATATTTTGAAAATAATTTTAGGATGTCTAGAAATTCATTACAGTAAGCCCGCATCTAAGGATGCTTTGCTTGATATTCACCTCTGACCTGCTTAATCACCAATTCAGAGTTGCCATATACCGCAATCCTCTTAGCATTCAGCTTTCTTAAATTTTTTAGGCTAGCAATCAGAGTTTCATACTCAGCTTCATTGTTGGAACAATCAAAAGCTAATTTGTAAGAGCACACCCGCACGTTACTAGGCACTTTGTTCGGGGCGGAGAAAGGACTGCATACCCAAATCCCAATTCCAATGCCATCATTTCCCACTACTCCATCGAAATCCATGGTCCATAAACCTTCTTCCTCATCTTGCAAGTGTTGAAAATCTGTTTGTTGTGCTTTGTCTGCTTGCTATCCATTACTTTCAGCTGATTGCTCAATGGTGTTCTATTGTTCTTGTCCTTCTTTCTTTAAAACTTCTCTGAAATTTTCTGTTATTTCTTGAATATTATCTGCTTCTACTAACTGACTATTGATATCATTGAAACTGTCAGAATACAAAACAAAAGACTCTAAATCTGTATGTACATAATTAATAGGATGATTTATTGGTTTCTCCTTGCTTGTAATCATGTATTTCATTTTTTGTTCCCGATACGGTTTCCTCATTTGGCCAAACACTGGAATTGTTGCATAGTAGAAATATAGTTGTAGTGTCCCTTTAAATTTTGCTAACCAAGACCTGGAAAGAAGCATGCCAAACCTGGGATGAATATCTACTACAACAATATCCATCAAAACACTCTTCATTGGGAGTTGATCCAGACTCACAACCAAGTCTTTGATGAGCCCAATACATCTTACTATGATGGAATCAAATGAATAGAGATCATGGTATTTTCGGGTGATGTCTAGACCCAGCTTATCCATGATAGCCTTGGGCATGAGATTGTGAGAAGCTTCGGAATCGAACATGGCATTATGTAACACAAAATCATGCAATCTTAAACTGATATAAAAAGGTGGCACATCATTATCAGGAGACTCACCATTCGATGCTGGCCCAAAAATCATTTCGGGTTGATCATCTTCGACATTCACCATGTCAGACATTGGGTCAAAATTAAAAATTTTAGACACTTGACTTCTATAAATGTTGTTCCTCATTATTTCAGTCAAGGGAATGGATACCTTCAATTTAGAAATTTCATTCTCTAAATTAAAAGTGGGAATCTTTTCTACCTCTTTGATTGGGATTTCTTTCTTTTCCTTTTCTTTCGATGTAATTGGCTGATTTGATTTTTCTGCTGATGCTGATTTGCTGCTATCCGGATCAACCGCCTCCTTTCCTTTCCTTTCTATAACTGATGAATCATTCTTTGATGCCTCAACGTCCTTCCTCTTCTGAATTGGTTTAACCGGAACGTCTCTATTTCTAAGTGAATATCATTGTTGTTGGGCAGACAGAGCATTCATATAGCCTCTTTGGTACTCATCTGATTCTTCCTCCAGAACGGTGTCATTGGCTAGAACGAAATCTGCATCTTTGTGTATAGCCAGAATTTATGCAGACTCCTCATCCTTGGTAATATAAATAGGCAAATCATCAGGAGTAAAGAAGTGGTTTTATTCACCTATTATGTTCTAGTCTTCATCTGACTCCAGTTCATGCACAAAATTTTGCTGCAAAGGTGGTTGTACTGGTTGCTGTGTTGTCTGCTCTTAGGCTCGCTGATCTCTCTGTCGTATTCTATATTGTGGCTGTTTTTGGCCACGGAAGTTAGGATTTATAACTTGTGGCTCAGGTTTGTCAAGTTTCACCCTTTCAAGCATCTGCTCTACCTTTCGGAGTAATTTATCTACCGAGGAAGATTCTTCTTTTACGGTGACCTTCTTTTTTTCCTTTGCTCTAGCCCTCTTGGTCAGCAGATTTGCTTCAACGCTGACCGCGATCTTTTGCATGTCTTCCATTGTGGCCGGCTCTCTTTCTCTTAATTGATAAGCCATGTCAACATCAAAACCATCTGGAAACTTCACCATGGCTAGCCCCACAGGTGGCCTTAGATGATCGGGAATTTCATTATAAATAGAATTGAATCTAATACAATAGTCTTGGACTGACTCACCAGTGTTTCATTTGATTTGCTCATATTCAGCCAGAATTTGGAGAGGATTCTTTTTCACTTCCTAGCGGCCTAAAAATTGTCTTTGTAGGTCAGCCAAGGTAGCGATACGTGCAGCCAACAAACCTCTGAACATTTCCTCACTTCACCTGCAAATGTCTGTACAAAGAGTCTCATTGCCACATTCTCTACATCAATCTCGTGAAGGTCACAGAAATATGCCATTCTGTCCACATGTTGCTGAGCTCCAATGTTGTTAGGAGCACCATCAAACAATGGAATTTTGCTTTGATAATCTGCGGGCATATCATCTAAAACTTGAGGCAGGACAAGAGGCGCAAAACGAGCAACCATCACTCTTGGTAGGTTTGGCCTTGGAGATGTTGGAGGAGAGTGTGCAGTTTGTAGGGGGTTAACAATTGGAATTTGAAGTTGTGCCACAATGTAATTATCAATTGACCAGTTAGCTCTTTCAGTTTCCAAGTCTACAAGAAACTATGGATTGGGGATAATAGAGTCAACCGCCCTTTCGGATTTGGTCTCAAACAATGATATTTCAAACTGCTCACCAAAATCTAGCTCTTCAAGATACTCAAAAATGTTAGGACATGAATGGGATTTGAACACGGGAGATATAGAGCTCTCTTGATGACGAATTCTTGGAATCAAATTAGGGTTTTCGTAGATGTGTGGAGGATCTGGATGTGGATTAGCTTTGGTATATCTTCTTGAAGCTAGCGTGTTGTTAAGAAAAATCAAAAGGACACGACCAACTCACTTAGCCTATCAAATCCTAAACTTATCATCCGAAAGCATAGAATTATCAAGAAGGGGTGTAATTTCATCCCCAGTGGAGTCGCCACTATGTTAGCACCTAAATCTGCCTTAGGCTGAAGGAAGGCAAAATTCAGGGTAACCACAAACCACACTCAGTCTGGTAGTTAGCCCTACCAGAACATGAGAGGGCTCTCTCTGTGTCACGCTTAGTGAATAAATAAATGATATGGTTTGAGATGACTTACAGTGAATATTGATTCTAGAATAGGTAAATAAACATGGAAACAAGAGGAAATTTTTGATAAATGACTGAGCTCTGGGATGTATGGGACCAACGAACAACAATGAGCAGAGAATTTAACACAAAGGCATAGATTACTTCGTGAGGCAAGACAGGCAGAAATTCTAGCAATTAAATTTGAAATAATGCACACATGAATCCTTTTCAACAGAAGAAGAACACCGAACGTGAAACTTTCCCACATGCAGAGCAATAAACATGAATTCTACCTTATCTTACTTAGAAAATTTCACTGGAAATGAATATGAATGAAATGTGAAACATAATGAAATACATATGAAACAGAAAGAGAATACATTTGCTACACTCACACCACATGAATCTCATGAACCAGAGCCGCTGCCTGTCATTAATTCTCTGTCAAAATATACAATGAGTAACTGAGTTTCTCTCCCAAAGTCTCCCAGAAATTACAACCAAACCTTTGCAAATGGTTTTACATACAATAAATAGACTTTGCCATTGGGAAATGGAACGAACCAAAGTTGAGGAGTTTTTCAAATCATTACAAACAGGAAATGGAAAGCCAACCATTAGTGACAGGTGTAGCGTTACAAAAATGACAAACGGCTTGAGTGACTGCTCGCCTCCCTTTGCCACTTGGATAGAAGCCAACCTTTAGTGAAAATACTTTTTAAACTTTGCCTTAGGTGCCGAGAAAAATTTAGTGTAAATGAGCAGGCCCACTCAGAGAAAATCGTGAATCGAAATGTCGCGGAGCGAAAGTTATTTTGGCCGTTGGGTATTTGTGCACCACGCCCAAAACTATATGCGCCACGCTACTTTGGAGGCTACTTTGAGGTACCTGCTAAAGTCCAAATTGTGCCCAAGTGTGCTTATTAGAAATCCCTGCCTATCTACTTTCCAACCCAAGTGAAATTTCTGAATTTGGTGCTCATTTTCCGCTCCAAAACTTCAATCTCCCAAGACTGCTTCCTGTGTGTCAAAATAGGGGTAGAGAGGTCATTTTTTGAATGTTTTTGACCTCCCGGGGACTCAAAACTTGCCCAAACTTCTTGGCCATGCACCAGAAGTTATGATTTTTCATGTTGAATCCAAAAATGCAAAACTTTCATCATTTGGAGCTCCCTATCATAAGCGCCGCGCCACTGGGAGAAAAACCTTGTTTTGTGCACAAAAAATTGTCAAGTGACCAAAATTGCCCCAAAGTTTTTGAAATTTAGGTTGGAGGTTCTCTATGAAGTGCTATGCTGGGCCGTAGAGGCTTCAGCCAAGATTCGAAGCTGATCTTGCTCTTTTTGCCTCTTTTGTCTTTGTGTCGCTCTCCTCAATTTTTCCTTCAAGATCCTTATCCGAGCCTTTGAACTCATATTCTGTGCCCTGTAGTGATAAACCATCCATCTCAATAATGTTTTGTCCTTATCGGCCTTCTCTATTAGTCTCTCAAGGTGGATGTTGATCCGCTCGAGCCAAGACTCTCGGTCATTGTTAATCTCTTGCTCTAATGGATTGAGCTCAATTCTCCTATGTTGGACAGATTGGCGATTCTCGTGGATGTTTTGCAACTCCATGATATCATGCTGGTCTTCAAGCTATTTTTTCCTCTGCTCCAAATACCTAATAATCCACTTAGCCCTCTCCAAATTGATAGACAAGGCTTGGATCTCCGTTTGCTGCTCCTGGATGGTCCTCCTAAGTTTGGCACTCTCCACATCTGTATCATCATCATGAATGAGGATGAAGTCAGCCTCTCGTTCACCTGATGGCCCCTCGTCATGCATTGGCCTCTTGCCCCTGTCCTGTACCTATGTAGCCGATGTCGGAAGCGAGGCCCCTTCCACCCCGGGGGAGATAACAATCGCTTTGCTCCTGCGAATGGATGTCTACTGCCTCTCTGATAGGTGATGAATACCAGCATAGTAGCGGTCTCATGGTGCTCATATTGATGAGAAGGACCACCTATCTCATGTTCAACCTCTGATAATATCTGTGAAGTGCTGAAGAGGTCACGGGAGATGAAGTCATCCCAAGTAATGCCCTATAATCCCAACTAATGAACCACCAAAATCTTAATAAGAGCAAAATGATAGACACTGTCAAGTTGCTGCTGAGGGGTCTTGTGTTGCATGAAGGTGTTCATCCTCTCTATGTTCCTACAAATAAAATATGGGATGTTCATCATCAGTACCTTGGTAAAGTGCATGAGCAACCTGATGTGAGAGGCATATAAACGAGAGAACCTCCCCTCACAGCTGAAATATTTCATGATTAACTTCATTAGTGGAGCATATTCATCTTTCAAATATTGGAATGGAAAGACTCTTTTGAGGTGCCTCAAGAAACTGGCCTTACTGTATGGCTCATAATGCTGCCGATCAACCTTCTGTTTCTTGTGCCATGGTTCTCCAACGTTCAGTATGCCGGTTGCTAATGAGACAGTTTCAGGTGTCAAGGTGAAGGTGACACCGGCTAAGATAGTGTGATCTCCATGTAAGTGAAGCGCAAAAAGACGTGCCAACTCATGATGAACTCGAATACTAGCCACCTTTTGACAAAACTCCAAACATGAAAGATGCTGGAAACATGACATAGCAAGAGGGTAGGCCTGCAATTCTGTGAGGGTGGTTGGTTCATCCCTAACATGTTTGCCACTTTTATGATGTCTTCGGGGAGCCTGTTCTTTCGAGGATGAATCACTTTGGGTCTCCATTTCATACTCCGATGAATGCTCAGATGCCATGACTACTGTATATGGACTGTGCTTGGACTGCCCTTTGATGATGGTATCAAACTATGTGTTGTTATGATCTCTGTCAATTGGAAGGGATTCAAAGCGATTTGTTGCAAATTTGGAACAAAACCGGGCTTTTATGGGTGTGCGCCGCGCCGTCTATGTGCACTGCACCCATGTTATTTTAACACAGTGTGGTCACGCCCATTGCGCCGCGCTCCCTTTGTGTGCCGTGCCCCTCTGCCTGTGCGCCGCACCTATGAAAACACCTCCAATCTCACTCCAAACACATGCTAGCTCTCCCACTCACTTTGCAATGTTTCTCTCTAGCCTTGGTGTGAAATATGACTTTGTTTCTTGTGAAAACTCTATATAAATCCATTGGAGTCATGGCTTTGATTTTTGTTTCTTCAAAACCCACTTTGATAATGTTTTATTTTTGGCACTTTTCCCTGATTTAATTCAACTCTATATTTCACTTTTCCCTTTGAATTTTTAGCTAAAATGATGAAATTTTTGGCACTTTTTGCAGGGGTTGCATGACATGGCATTTGACAAGGAAACCATGACTGCACCTGAAGAGATCAACTGGAAACTTTTTTGAAAATTATAAAAAATGACGCACTGTTTGACTTTTCTTCAAAACAGAGTTTTGAAGAACAGTCGTAATTTGTCAACATGACGATGAAAATCTTGAAATTATAACTTTGTAAGGGCTTCCCTCTGGCCTACATGGCTTTGTTGGACATGTTTGAAGACCAATTTGACTAATCCCTAGACCTAATGACTGAAAATGACTCTTTTCCATTAAAAGATGGAACATTGACTTTTATGGACTTTAGTGAACATTGATGAAAATACCTAAGCTAGCAAGTGCCAGACATGAGGGGGAATGAGTCACAAGACCTTTCCATCAGATTATGGCATGCCCCTAGTGGAATGCAGCTGAGTGAATGGAGCGAGACACCTAGAAATGAAATGCAGAAAGAGTTTTGATCTTTGATGGAGGACTGACAAGACTGACTCTAACAGATAGGAGAGGAGCAGAGAATACCAACCTCAATCTTTCGGTTGGTTCCTTGCTTGTTCCTTCTCCCCTCCGATAGATATTTTCCGCTCCTTCCTTGCTTACCCCACTTCAAAGAGTACCTGTAAAGTCAAAGCAGCATAATACCTTCAAAGCACAGAGATCTATGATCATAAACAATATAGGACCAGATATATATTGACCACACAAATGCATATATCATCAAACATACAAGAATGTGGAGGAAAACTCGAATAGCTTTATTGATAGAAAGAGTAGAAGAGAGGATTACAACCCATTGATCTGACCCAACGTCATCCTCCTAGCATGAAAGCCCTTCATCACCTCATGAAAAGCTTAGATCACCCAACACTATGATGTTCCACCAGGAAACCAACAACACTTCCTTCCAAGATTCCAGCATTTGGATCTCTGGGATGAGGGATCCATATATAGATGTTTGCAGGGAGGTGAGTCAACTTCAAGGATTTTGATTAGTGTCCTCTCTCTTATAGTTCTTGGTTCCACTTGGAGATTCATAATCTCTTACTCATCCATGGGCAAATTCAGAGAGGCAAGTGTCACAGGAGAAGTTTCTAGAAGATTCCATGATCATCCACCTTGCAAACTGTCTCTGCCATTTGTCTACTCTCGCCCATCACACCCTACAGAAGGACTTTTCAGTATGCATCACACTTTTTGCATGTGGTAGGTGATATGCATCGCACCCTTAGCACTGAGTTGTCTGTATGGTCCAGTTTTGACCAGTTCTGAGCTGTTTTCCATGGAAGAACTTCTGGGAGATGATGTAATCAGCTGACCTTGTTCTTTTAGGGTGTGAAACAATACTTTTAGGGACTCATAAGCCCTTGGTTTATGGACATATATGATTGGCGTTGTAGTGCCCAAATATGTCTATAACAGTTGCCCCCTAAAGCATGAGGTCGTAAATCTTTTTGATGTCGGGTGAAATGCTTTATCATGAGGATCCGAGGTTTTTCGAACTAGAAGGTGACATGTAATAAGATAAGATAAAATACAATACATTATCTTCATAATATTTTCATGATCTAGCTGAGGTGGTCATTCCCATGCTCAGCTTTATAAATTCATTTTCATGTACATAGGACAGACAACCGTCTGTGTGGTAGACTGATGATTCTGATAGGGCCATCATCCTTTGATTTGCATGATCATTTGTGTAGAAATGATGTACATTTGATGTCTTTATTTTCTTGAATATATCACAGCCCAGATGGATGAAACTAGATTTTGGGTCTTCAAACTCATTCAAACTTCGCCCGAAGTACAAGTCGATCCATGTGAAAAGATGTTTTGGAGTTGAACATGGAAAGACATTGCCTGATTACTAGCCAATGATGTAAGTTGTTAACAGGTGCGAAAGGAATCATCGATAATGATGATGACCCTCAAGGTACGACAGTACAATTCACGTGGTGTGAAAATGGGACTTGGCGTCGAACACCATGCAAAATCTTTCAGTCGAAGGCCATCGATGTAAACCTGTCGCTGAAAGTGAGAAACTTGCCATTGAGGCATGCAAGCTTCAAATTACTAAAGGGCTATCCCTAGATCGACTTCTTGGATAATAAGCCGACGTCGACAAGAAGTGACCCGTCGTGGGAGGGAATTAATGAATCCCACATCTATGACATGGAATGGAGCAAATGATTTTGTGGAGGTGAAAATGATCTGATGATACATGGTTCAGGGTGGCAGTCATGAAAGAATGAAGGGTGAAGGTATTGCAGCAGATGAGACACAAGTTGGGTTGGTGAATTCTGTGAGCAACTTCTCTTGAACATATTGGCGACACTGAAATGGATTGGTAGCATTAACCCCAAAAATGGATGGTATGGTGGACCAATGGTAATATGACCAGTGAACGGAATAACTCAACCCGACTCAATCATGGTGATGGAGTGAAAGTGTCATGTTCAAGAGCGACTTGCAACCAATAAAATTTCTTCAAGTTTTCTTCCCAATTTTTCCCCAGTCATTGCTGACCAGTACCTCTTTATTTTTGTCAAGCTTGAGGAGGATAACATATGCTTGTTCTATAATTTTCCCAAACCTATCACTATGTTTTAATGAGCCTAGTGACAATGAAACTCGTTCTTCTCTGCATGGACAAGTTTGTCGCTATTGGTTTTAATGAGTTTAAAGACAAAGACAACTCGATCCTTTTTCAATTTTAGAGAGTCTGAAAAGGAATGGAAAGGAAACTCCAGTAATCCTTTTTCGTCATATAATCCCTTGAGTCTGAAAAGGTATAAAATAATACTAAAGGGATGAATTTTCGATAGTTTTAATGAGCCGAACAAGACAAGTGCTCGATCTTTTTGTGTAATAATCCCTCAGGTCCAAAAAGATTAAAATCTAGAGGAGGGATAGCACTTCCGATAGCTTTAACAAGCTGGAGAGGCTAATTTCTTGGCAATCTTTTCATATTTTATGAGTCAGATGAAAAGATCTTAAAGGAGACTCGTTTTTTGAGGAACGAGTGATATTTTCGAGTAGCAGCTGGTTCCAAGTAAGGTTTGGAATTTTCCAATCACGAGAGTGTTAAGAGGATGGCTAACAGAATCACTCATCGCAATTGTTCCTCAAAAGGGTAAACAATCAAATGGAGACGTATGATCGGCTAAAATAGAGTGGAGGTGATAGTAAGAACACAACAAAGGCTCAAAAGCTGATGATAATGCATTTACAATGGTTATTTACCGAAGATTGGTTCATTTTTTAATGAGCTGAAACTATGGTGGAACATATGCTCATTTCTTAGGTTTAATTTTTGACGAGCTTCAACTTTGTGTAAAACTACTTGTGCTAGTCATATAATAAAGATGTCTCATCGATAGGTTCAATTTTTAGGGAGCTTGCACCATTCGAAACTTTGCTCCGAATCCTTTCTTTATGTAAGCTAAGAACAACCAATCCTACGAGTTTAAAGGGTTGAGAATCTACAAACTAAGAAAATAAATGGTCGCTTTTCACTTTCCATGTGAAAAGGTTTACATACCCCCAGGTATAATTAAGTAGAGTTTCTAGGTTACCCTTCAATTTGCAAACAGAGCACTTTCTCTGTCAGGAAAGGCATACTTTTTAACGTACAAAGTAGAGTTTCCAGGTTACCCTTCAATTTGCAAACAAAGAACTTGCTCTGTCAAGAAAGGCATACCTTAACGGAGGTATCTTATTCCAGTCTAATCCCATTTTCTTAAATGGACAGGTGTGTCAGACTAGTCATATTCCTACGCAGAAACCCACCTTATACCTGGGTTTCTTCTGCCGAAGTAGACCAAGGTGCATGCCCCCTGGGTTTCAGCCACAATCACCAAATTAATCGCGTTCATCAGGTGGATGAACTGGATATTGATGAGACATTCCTTGCGTGAAAAGACCAATTAGGGATGGCATTTAACTATTAGCTATGTGTGATCCGGGGAATGAAAGTTGGTCTACGAGTTGGACCACTCTGCCTTCTTGTGAAAAACACATTACTCGAAAGAGTGAGGAGACAATGGCTCCCATGCTATAAATGTAGTCACGTCCAAGGAGTAGATTATAATCTAGAGGTCCTTGGACTACCATTATGTTCAAATAAATGGTTTTCCCTCTCAAAGTTATAGGAAAATTTAGAAAGATCCCTAACGGTCAACTCGTTCCTTTGTCGAAGCTTGTCAGATTTCGCATCTCAGGCAGAAGCAATGGCGAACCAATCGCTTTCCAAGAAGTTGAGGAAAGGATACTCATAGAAGCCCCTTCATCTATGATATTACCGACCATGACCATTCTATAAGCTTGTGCGATGATTCAGAATGGTACATTAGATGATAGACAGGGTCTGCCTAGTAGATTCCAGTCAAAGGAAATGACTAGGTTGCTCAGAAGTGGGACCGAATAAATGGCCGGATACGACTTTGATGAACTTCCTCCCTGTGGTAAAGGAACGGGTAGATTGCCCCCGTGTTAATTGGAATCTGTGTTTACGAAAAGAATTTGAACGGTGTCGTTCTCATTCTCTTCGGTGACTATATCATCTGAAGATGGACCTTCCGAAGACAAGACTGGGTCGACTGCTGTCTCGACCCGATGACTTTGGTCCGGTGTGGACTCAGAGGGTTTATCTTCAATGATAGATGCTTCGACCAACCACAAAGGTGTGTCAATTAGATTTTCAACTAGTGATGGACTCGGAAAGAGTTTCTTATATCCAGGAGGAAGTCGTAGCGGTGAAGCAGGACAGTTATCCAAGACTCTTTTAGCTTCGTCCGGGAAGGGACAAAAGTGGACGGCATGATCGCCTTCACACAATCTACAAGGAAATTTATATTTTCCTTTCTGCCCAGAGACTTCGTTTTCACTAGTTGACAGTGTACTCTCAACATAATCATTAGAGGTTGATGACACTGGATTGTGCAAACGAGGAGACCAGTCCCTTAAGATCCGAGGGATGTAAGGACAATCTCGATGATAGTGGTCTCCTTTGCAAATCATATGGAAATAAAGGCCTTAATAATAAAAAGGATTTTGAGGACCAATTCAGGGCCTTTTTCAGTTTGGCTTTGGAATTACTCTCACAGAGAGAGGAGCATCAAGAGGGTACAACAAGAAAGCAAGTAAAGGAAGGCAAAGGAAAGACAAGAGAGCAAAAGGGAAGAGTTATATGAAGCAATTACATTGCGATTACTTGCAGGTATCGAGTTGCATGTATGATTTCCTTTCTAGTTTTGGCATGCATGGTACATGCATGTGTGCATTTGGTTCTCTTATTGTCATTGACATGGGTTTTGACAGGTGTGATAGTGGTTTTCAACCTTGCCTTGCCATTTTTGGATAGCCATGGTGTGATAGGGTTCTTTTACTTGGTTGAGATGAATTGTTGGATCGTTTCAAAACCGAGTGGGGTGGTTTCAAGAAAATTCCCGAAGGCCCAAGAATTCCTTGACTAATAAATGGTAGGATACATGGTAAATCTTGAGGGTGGAGATGGGAAATTCCTCATGGTTTAAGTGGAGAGATCTGGAGGCATCCATACTCGTTTAGGGCCTAGGAATACATTGAATAGTAATGGTGGGATACACAGTAAAGCATGGTTCTATAGATGAGGGTTTCAGGCCTAGGATTCCCTTGACCAGTAATGGTAGGATACATGGTAAAACCTGGTTGTATAGATGAGGGTTTTGGGCCTAGGAATCGCTTGACTAGTAATGACAATATACATGGTAAAACCTTAGAAAGTTTGGTTGGTTTTGTTGTGAGTCCACATTCATGCTCGGAATATGGCACACAGGTGGTTAGCTGAAAGAAAATTTTGTTTCAGCCCAATCTAGCGTTGGGTGGTACATGGAAGTCCCTGACTTCGTTGGCTTTTGTATATGAATAATAACAATCTTTCCTCTTGAGTTTTATGAGAAAATGTATTTTTTATTATGTGTTAGGTCCCTATAATACTAGTGTATCCACCCTTATTGTTATTGTGGTGCCCATGTAGCCCCTGCATTGTTATTATTGTGTCCCATAGAAGCCTACTATTGTTATTGTTGTGCCCTTACATTATTATTGTTATGTAGACTTTGATTAATTGTGACCCCTTAGACTCCTAGATATACAAAGGAGGTCTTGTAATTTGTATCACCCAAGAAGTATTTATTTATGTAGTATAAAGGAGGTTTACTCTTCAAAGATGATAATTTTTAAGTCGTTGATCTATCTTTTTGTGAGATGGTTGCATAACATTTGGTATCATAGCCTTGGATTCTAGTGTTTCGCTTCTTCAAACAAGTCATATTGGAATTTTTTCTCTACGTTTCTTATAAGAGGTTTCAAAAGATGAAATTTTTACCACATGGAGCCAAAATCTTGATGAACTTCGTGTAAAAATTTTAAAGCTTTGTTCGCTATATTTTCAGAGATATGATCTGAGGAAGTTAGGGCTTTTGCAGGCTCCAGAATTCTGTCTCAAACAGGTGACTTACGGAAACTCGTCATAACTTTCGTTTCAGGCATCATATTTGAATTATATAAAAAGTAGATGAAATGGAATGGACTGTAGTATTTTGTGTAGCAATTTTAGGGCCGAAGGGGGAAACAATGACACGTGGCATCCCGTACAACTTTGTTCTACTGAACTAGTCCATAATTAGGTCATCATGAGAGATTTGGCATAACTCTTTCTTGAAGTATCCAATCATGATCAGACTTGTGGTGTTGAAAATAAGACTCAGAGAGATACCACAAGAATAACTTTCATAACTTGGAGATCCAAAATTACAAAGTTATAAGTATTTCAAGATGGAGATCCTATAAGCAAGAAAAATGTGTGTATTTTTTTTTTTAATTGTATAACTTTTGTTTAAAAAATTAGTTTGAAGTGATTCCAAGGAAATATTTAAGCATATGTATCAGTACTAGGTTCTAAAATTCCTCCTAATAAAAAAAATTATACACCCATTTAGCCCTCAAAAATCTCTACTATGATGCATGAAGAGGAAGAATTGCAACATGATATATCAAAATTACGAGACCAAGTGCAACAAATTTCACTCTCACAAAGAGCAACCAAAGATGAACTAAAAGGTGACATCAATCATTTAAAAGGTGACAGGGATGGTTTAAAAGGAGTCATGAATGGTTTAAAAGTAGACATGGAAGGTTTGAAAATTTTGTTGCGAGAAAGGTTTCCTGGTGGTGACAAGGTATTCCGTGAAAATCATGATGAGGACAAAAGGAATACGAATTACGATTTTGGAGATTCCAATGTGGGGTTTAAGAACCACCAAATTCCAAATCTAGATATGAGATAGTTTGATGGAAAGGATCTGGTAACATGAATGCTACAAATGGAGCAATATTTTGATCTACAGGATGTGCAACCCTCACAAAAGGTATGTATTACATCTTTATATATAGAACCCAATCAATTTGTATGGTATAGATGGCTTTGTTCTCATAAACCACTTGTCATCTGGTCAATTTTTATGGAGGAAATGATAGCATGTTATGAGAATACAAAGAGAAACATATTCTTTAGCCAATTGATAAATCTCAAACAAAAGGGTTCAATGGCGGAGCACATTGAAGACTTCCAAAAATTGAATATTAGGGTAACCGATATTCCAGAGGAGCACAAGGACTTCAAAAGATAACATTGTAATAGATCTGGCAAAAAGTTCATGTAATAAAAGTTAATAAAGGAAAAATAAGACCACAGTCAAAGGACACTTATTCCAAGCTGAATGTTGGGAAAAGATATCCTAGTGGACATCACTGGATGTTTTTCTTGGATAAGGAAAATTGGTAAAGGCTAAGGCAAAGGCATTAAAAGGAAAAAAAGACATTTTTGGCACATTTATTTACGAAAATAAAGGAAATTAGGAGAAAATGAAGGTAAAATATCACAGGTTGCATGTGAGGATGAAAATGAAGAAAAATAATGGAAAATGAAGAAATTAGAGGCCTCATGCATAAAAAGGCTTTTGAGGATCAGTTCATGGATTTTGTTGGTTCAATTTTGGAGCTCTCTCATTATTTTCTCTCTCTCTCTCTCTCTCACACTCTCTTGGTTACTTAGAGTTTTCTTAGAGCACTCTAGTTTGGAGAAAAGGAAAGGGAAAGTAAGGAAAGGAAAGGAAAAGCAAGAAATGATGAAGGAAAGGAAACCAGGACTCAAGAAACTTTAGCAGGAATACTTGTAGGTAATATTTTTCATGTGTGATTTCCTAGCTAGTTTGGACATGCATGGTTTTCATGTTGGTGTATGGTTCTCTTGTTGTCATTACGATAGTGGATTTCAACCTAGCCTAGCCTTTTTCCAGATGCCATGGTATGTTGGGATGTTTATTTTGGTTTTGGAACTTTGGAATTTCTAGATGGATTTAGAATTCGGGGTGGAGGTGGTCTCAAGGTTTGTACCCAAAGGCCTAGGAATCCCTTAACCGGTTTTGGCAGGATACAAGGTAAAGCCAGAGGGAGTGGTCTCAATTTAGGGCCTAATGATCCGAGTTTGGATTGCGGTAAAGCCTGAGAGACAAGGAGATGGAAAATTCCTCAAGGATAGTGATGGATTTCGGATGGCATTCCATGTTCTGTTCAGTTGCGATTGGAGCACCGGTTTTGGTTGGATCATGATTGGATGAGGGTGGAGGTGGTTTAACCTCTGGATCCCCTTAATTTTTCTTGGATTGGTTGTTTTATGAGATCCCACATTCATGCCTGGAATATGACACGAGGGTGAGTGGATTAAAGAGAGATTTGGTTCAGCCATGTATACGGTCGGGTGGTACATGGAAGTCCCTAACCTGGTCATATTTTCCTATGAATAATAAAAGCTAAGTCCTCGTGGAATGATTGGTTCATGTCATGGTTATTTCATATATTTACTTGTAATTGTTAAGTGGATGGATTCAATACCTAATTGATGATGTAGTAGTTCAATGGAGAAGGAGGTGATCCTTCTGGTTATGTTTCATAAGTTGTTTCATTCATTCATGCTTTGTCTTGTATCCTAGACCTGTAGTTTGCTTTGATGCCAAGTGTTTGAAGGAATGTCAGTCCCGGTTGGGGAAGATCAATCCTAGTATTGAGGGTGATTTTTGATTGATCATCATTGTTATTATGTTTTTAATGAATTCTAGGAGTTACAACAAATAATGGGCAGAGGCCATGATTTGGGCTAGAAAAATGGCTTAAAACCCAAGGTCATTGGCACAAAACTAGCAATTCTGGTCCATAGTCATTGGTAGGCAGGCCTGTGAGAGCGAATTTAGGTTGTTAGTCACTCCTGTGTCCATAGCATGAGAGCAAATATGGTCTAAGAGCTGCAGAATAACAATGGGACCCATGGACAGACTGTCTGAGTGGCTGACTTCCTGAGGGTTCTATTGATGATGTTGGATGACTATATGTCTTGTTTCATGATTCCACTTCCTTAAGGTGACATAGGAGGTAGAATCTGATTGTAGTAGCATCTTTGCTCATGTTTACCCCAGTTGGCATGGTTACTTTAGGTAGACCTGGGAGGGGGTGTTATAGATTGGTATTGGAGCAAGGTTACACTCTATTTGGGTCATATATGGTGCTACAAATATGGGTGAATGTGTTGGTCATGCATGCATGTTAGTTGCATGTGTGGCTCTTACACTTGCGTTCCATGCGATTATTGCAATGCATCATATTGATAATGGTAGTAGTAAGGTTATCATGAGAAACTTTATGTCAATTTTATGGAATGCATCGTCATGGGTATATGACTAGTTATACAAATATATGCAGCTTGATTACATCTTTGTATGATGGGTTGCATTCTTGGTTATTTTCTTACATGCATCAGTCTTGTAGGTTGATTACAAGAATCGATTGCTTATGCTCAACTACATGCAGTTATGCGTATGTGTAGTTGATTAGGCATTTCCTATGCAGGTGGATAATTGCATGAGGCAATATGTATATTGGAGTATTGATTGTTTTCATGCATGAGGTCATAACATGCATTGCTGATATGGCCTTGCATTGATGACTGGACCCTAGTTAGTATTATGGTTATGTTTTGGTGCACTTATTGACATATGTCTATATGTTATTATGGTTATGTTGTACATGTATGACATTGATTTGATGATGTTGCAGACAAGGTATCCTCCCAGAGTATGATAAGGTATGTCGATTTATGGTGATTTGGTTTAGCTGACATGGTATGCCTTGTAGGAAAGGGATCATATGGCTAGCAAGGTGGTAGACTACATAGAATCTCCCTATGAATCAGATGGGCATCGTGGCATGGGGAACTCTTCTGACTTGGTAGACACATTGTGAAGCCTAAAGGAAGAAATAAGGAGTTGCAAAGTAGACAATGACAAAATCATGGAGGCACAAGATAAAAAAGCAGAGGTGAATGCAATATTACTTCAAAGTTTGTCAGATTTGCAGTGATAGGGACCTCTTCGGATCAACCATGGACATGAGGACATGACTAATGGGGGATATGGCAGTAGATCTCATAGTAGAAATAGATCTAATAGATCTGACACTATCAAATATGGAAAGATGTTGGGCACACCAGATAAGAGGGGTGACAAACACAAGTATTACTCTAGTTTTGGTTCTGATAGACGTCATGATCGTCATCATTATCATTTGTACAAGGGGAATGATATGGGATACTTTCCAAATGAGTTCAAGAAGGAAAAGCCACCTACCTTTGATGGAGATATCAAGAAATCAAAAGATGCGGAGGCTTGGTTGCTTGGCATGAGGAAATTATTTAGATTGCATGATTACTTAGAAAACATGAAAGCAAGGGTAGCCATTTTTACTCTCAAAGGTAAATCGGATATTTCGTGGGAAGGCATGAAGAATGTTAAGGAAATACATGAGGATGATTTGACTTGGCATGCATTTGAAAGGCTCTTCAAGAAGAATTACTTGTCTAAGAGTTATTATGATGATAGAGCTAAGGAGTTTTATGAGTTGCGAATGGGTTCTATGATAGATGAGGAGAATACTAACAAATTTTTGGAGTTGTTGAGATATGTGACTTACCTCAAAGAGGAGAAGGCCAAGGTCCAGAAATTCATCAATGGATTTCCAGTTCCATATAGAGACTAGATTGAGTTCGATGAGCCTAAATCATTTGAGGAGGCCATTCGAAAGTTGAAGCATTGTTATGAGCAGTCGAAGTGAAAAGTTGAGCTAAAACATGACTTGAAGAGAAACGACAAAGCTAAAGGAAAATGGCCACAAAAGCGAGGAAGACCTCAAGATGCAAGTGAGAAAGATAATGTAGTTCCTTACAAGATATTCAATACATCTGAGAAAATAAATGGAGAGAAACATGCTAGAGGCGGTGGTAGGGAACCATTGTAGTGTCGGATATGTGGTAAGGATCATTGGAAGAGAGATTGTCTGTAGTATCAAAGTGGTGGTAGATCCCAGATCTACAATGCTCAGGAGGCACATACAGTTGGTGATTTTGGTCATAACATTCCTCATATTTATGCAGTTGTGGACAATAGGCAGGAGGATCACCAGGCATCGATCATTGAGATGGACGGTAAGCTTTGTGATCAAGTTGTTTCTATTTTGATTGATCCTGTATCTAACTATAGTTATATTAATCCTGACCTAGTGGAAAGTGTGGTTTGAGAAAATAAGTGCATGTATAATATTGGTTGGTACAATTGGCTACAGGTACAAAGAAGCGAGTTTACCATTGGGTAAGAGCTTGGGCATTTGAGTTAAATAGTATGCCTATAGCACCATATTTGAATGTATTTCCATTAGGTTTGTATAGTATGATTTTTGGTATGGATTGGTTATACATTCACAGAACCAAAGTGGATTGTTTCGACAAGGCCATTGAGTGTGTGGATTATAGTGGGGAAAAGAGGACCTTGTAGGGAAAGAAGAAGCCTACATCAGTGAGGATGGTTACTGCTATGCAGGCTAAGTATAGTTGTAGAAAAGGTTGTGTGATGTTTGTAGTACACATTTCTAGTGAAAAGGGTAAGGAGGTTGAGGATGCTGATGTGTTGAGAAGGTACCCAATATTGCAGCAATTTTGGGATGTATTTCTTGAGGACATTTTAGAGTTTCCACCTCATAGTGAGGTAGAATTTTCTGTTGAGTTAGTGCTAGGGGCAGCTCCAACATCGAAAACACTTTACAGGATGAGCACACCTGAGTTCGTAGAGTTGAAGTTGTAGCTAAAGGAAATGTTGGACAAAGGATACAACAGACCCAATGTATCCACCTTGGGGCACACTAGTGTTGTTCGTAAAGAAGAATGATGGTACTCTTAGATTTTTCATTGACCATAGGTAGCTGAATAAAGTCACTATCAAGAACATGTACCCTTTTCCAAGGATTGATGATTTGTTTGATCAGTTAAAGGGAGAAACAATGTTCTCTAAGATTGACTTGAGATATGGATACCATCGAGTACACATCAAGGAAGAGGATATCTTCAAGACTACGTTCAGGACTAGGTATGAGCATTATGAGTTTGTTGTTGTTCCATTCAGTTTGATGAATGCTCCAACTACATTCATGTGTTTGATGAATAGTGTGTTTCATCCTTATTTGGACAAGTTCGTTATTGTATTCATTGATGACATGCTAGTATATTCTAAGAATGAGGAAGAACATGCCGAACACTTAGCAATAGTGTTGATATTTCTAAGAGAGCATCAGTTGTATGCTAATATTAGCAAGTGAAACTTCTTTCAGACTGAGGTACATTATTGGGACATGTTCTCTCCAAGGAAGGCATAACAGTAGATCCAAAAAAGATAAGGGCCATCATGGAATGGGAAGCTTCTAACAATGTAGGTGAGGTGAGATCATTCATGGGATTGGCAGATTACTATAGAAGGTTCATCAGGAAATTCTCACGCATTGCGTATCCTATCACATCATTGTGGCGGAAATGTAAGAAGTTTGAATGGACAATGGAATGTGAAGATAGTTTTGATCGGATTAAGCAACTGTTGACACATGCACTAGTGCTAAAGATTGCAGATCCAAAAAAGGAGTTTGTAGTGTGCATAAATGCTTGCAAGAGGGGACTTTGTGGAGTTCTCATGCAAGAAGGACAGGTAGTGTGCTATGAGTCACAAAAAATGAATGAGCATGAGAAGAACTATCCAACGCATGATCTTGAGCTAGTTGTGATTATACATGCATTGAAGTGTGGAGACATTATCTTCTGGGAAGGAGGTTTACATTGATGAGTGATCAAAATGGGTTGAGGTATTTTTTTGACCAACCAAATATAAATTCTAGGCAAGCTAGATGGTTGGCTACCCTTAGTGAGTTTGACTTTGAGATTAGATACATCAAAGGGAAGGAGAACTGGGTTGTAGATGCTCTTAGCAGGAAGGTACAGGTAAATCATATAACAGCTATAAGCTCGTATGGGACAAAGTTACATGATAATATATTGTAGGCAGGACAATGGGATGACAAATACATGGATATTATGCACATGTTACAACAGGTACATGTACATGGGCTTAGGATGCATAATATCATCTTGTTGGGTATGGAGCCTAATTATCTTATGTATTCAAAAGTTTCAGCCGGATGTATACCCCAGGAAGAATGTACACCCCTCCACGCGGGGGGGACTTGTCCCCCTCGTGGGGGTTCAGGGGGGTTAACCCCCCCCCCCGGTTGGGGGGTCTGGGGGCCAGCAATCCCCTGGCAGGGGTTTGGGGGTAGTGCCCCTGAAGCTAAAAATAGATGTAAAATTGCCTTGTAAAAGTCTAGTAATTTCTAGTCAATCTGGGTTGTTCATTAGGTGGATGATCTGACAGTAGAAGTTATGTTTAATTTAGGGTTTTTTGCCCTAGAAGGCAACCCATAGCTATATATGAGGGAATTGTATTACGTCTATGTAGACCTGTATTCTGAGTGAGGAAGAGAGAGGAGATTGAGAGTGAAGAGGGTGTTACAACAAATCTACTATAGGTTGTATCTCTTTATTTTGCTGGATAATATAAAAGGAAGGACTGGTTGTTTCTCCGTGGATGTAGCCTAAACTGGGTGAACCATGTATATTTGTGTCTCTCTTGTTTTATGCGTTTTTTGTATTTATATTTCTACAATATTCTATGTGTTCCATTGCTTTGTAATATATAATTTTCTAACACATCTCACGACAGATGGCTTGGTGAAGTTTCAAGATTGGATCTACGTGCCAAATTGCAGTGAGATCAAGAAGCTTATCTAGAGGGAGCTTCATGTGAAACCATATTTGTGTCATCCAGGATATCACAAGACATTGATGATGGTGAAGATGTTTTACTATTGGCTGAATCTGTAGAAGGAAGTGGCAGAGTTCATGGCTAGATGTTTAAATTGTCAGCAGGTAAAGGAAGAATGCAAGCATCCAGGTGGTCTACTGCAGGCTATTTCGATTCCGGAATGGAAATGGGAGGTCATATCCATGGATTTAATCACATGTATTCTGAGGACAGTGAAGCAGCATGATTCTTTTATGGTCGTAGTTGACAGGTTGAACAAGGTAGCTCACTTCATTCTAGTAAAGACTACATATTCAACCAGTGAGGTAGCACAAGTGTTCATTAGAGAGATAGTGATACTACATGTTGTTCCAAAGAATATTTTTTTAGACATGGATGCAAAGTTATTTTCCAAATTTTAGAAGGAGCTATTTGCAGGCTTGGGTACAGAGTTGGCCTTCAACACAGCTTATCATCAGTAGAAAGATGGTCAGTGTTAGGTCCCTATAATACTAGTGATTCCCCCATTACTATTGCCATTGTAGCCCTTATTGTTATTGTTGTGCCCCTATTTTCCACACATTGTTATTATTGTGCCCCATATAAACCCACTGTTGTTATTATTGTGCCCTTATATTATTATTGTTATGTTGGCTTTGATTATATTATGACCCCTTAGACTCCTATATATAGAAAGGAGGTTTTGTCATTTGTATCATCCAAGAATTATTCATTTGTGTAGTGTAAAGGAGGTCCCCCCCTCAAAGAGGTTGAATTCTAAGGCGTTGATCTTTCTTTTCTATATTTTTGTGAGATAGTTTCATAACATTTGGTGTCAGAGCTTTGGATTCTAAGGTTTCGCTGCTCCAAATTGGTCATTGTGGAATTTTCGCTATAACTTTTTCTCTGCGACGTTTCAGAAGTTTAAAAAACAACTCGTTTGTGCTGAAATCCTTCTAAACCTCGAGTCAAAATTTCATATCTTGTCGCGCTATATTTTCAGAGATATGATCTGAGGAAGTTAGGGTTTTTAAAGACTCCTGAATTACATTACAAGCATGTGATATTGGGAAAATCATCATAACTTTCTCTTTGAGCATCAGATTGAAATTTCGTAAGAAGTTACAAAAAGAGGATGGAAGGTTGTTTTCTGTATATATTTTTCAGACCCGAAGGTTGAAACAGTGACACGTGGCATGTCATACAAGTTCCATCTACTGAAAACTATATAATCAAGTCATCATGGGATATTGGGAATAACTTTTTTTTGGACAATCCAATTTTTATTAGACTGGCGGCATTAGAAAGAGAACTCATAAGGTTACTGTGGGAAGAAATTTTAGACCTTGGAGATCCACAATTATAGAGATAAAATAGATTCAATATCAAGCTTCTACAAAGAGAAAGAATCTGTGTAGTCTTTTTAAAATTTTGCATAAGTTTGGGTTGAACAAATTAGGTTGAAGTTCAAAGGGAATAGTGAAGCATAATTATCATTAATTGATGCCCTGAAGAAAGAAAATGGAAACCTCTAGTAAGAAACCTGAAAGCTCTAGCATGACTCATGAAGAAGAGGAAGAAATGCAACATGATATATCAAAATTACGAGACTAAGTGCAACAAGTTTCACTCTCACAAAAGGTAACCAAAGCTAAGATGAATGGTGTGGAAGCTAATATGAATGGCTTGAAAATTAATATGTATTGCATGGAAGCTAAGATGGATGGCATGGAAGCTAAAATGAATTGCATGGATGCTAAGATGGAATATTTGAAGATATATTTGAATAAGTTGCTACAAGAACTGCTTACTAAAGGTGAAAGGGTAGTAAAGGAAACTCATGATTAGAACGAAAGAAATGTTAATCATGATTTCATATACTCTAATGTTGGATTGAAGACCCACCATGTCCCAAATATCGATATGAGGAAGTTTGATGGCAAGGATCCCATAACATGGATACTAAAGATGGAGCAATTCTTTGATCTCCATAATGTGCAAAACACACAAAAGGTACACATTGAAACTTTATATTTGGAACCAAATCAGTTTGTATTGTATCGATGGCCTTGCTCTCATAAACAAATTGTCACTTGGGCAATTTTTACAGATGAAATGGTAGCGCATTATGAGGATACAAAAAGAAACACTTTTTTTAGCCAATTGATAAACCTCAAACAAAAGGGTTCAATGATGGAGCACATTGAGGACTTCCAAAAATTGAATATAAGGGTAAAAGGTACTCCAGAGGAGCATACAATTGATGTGTTCATAGGGACTTTAAAGGATAACATTCAACATGAGGTTTTCCTTTGGGAACCTAACTCATTAGAGAAGACATTCAAGTTGGAAATAAAAATGGAAAGTAAAATTATGGAAACAACGAAGCCTACCACTCACAATTATAAGGATGGAAGTGTTGTCTCCCCTAGCCTTCCACAACCTACAAGGTTGACACCCCAACAATTGGAAGAAAAAGGAGAAAAAGGGCTTTTTTACAGTTGTGATAGCAAGTACACTAAAGGTCATAAGTGTGCTGAGAAGAAATTATTTTACATAGATTGTGAAGAGGAGGAAGAAAAGGAACAAGAAACATCAAAAGAAGAGGATATACACTAGGAAAAAAACCCTAGAGAAAGAAGAAATGAATCTGACCATATCTTGTAATGCATTGGTCATAATTACCACTCCTCAAACTATCAAGATAGAAGGACATATCAAGAAGAAAAAGGTAATAGTGTTCATTGATTTGGGAAGTACCCATAATTTTATTCATTGTAAGATAGCCAAGGAATTGAATTGCTTCCTATATTCAACACCAGAGTGTCAAGTGATGGTTGCAAGTGGAGGAATCATAAATTTCTCTGGAAAGTGCCATAATATGAAGCTATCCATGGGAGAATATGTATTGAATAGTCCAATGATTTCCATTCCAATGGGTGGTGGTGATGTTTTACTAGGAGTCCAATGGCTACAATCCTTGGGTACAATAGCTTTTAATTTTCAAGAACTTTTCATGAAATTTTCTTTGGAAGGAAAGAGAGTTGAATTAAGAAGTACTGCAGGGAAACCAGGAAATATAATCATCTCTAATGAAATGACAAAGCTTCGAAAGAAAGAATAACGAGACATAATTACATAATTATGTTCGCTAAAGGTTCCCACATCAAAATCCTATATTTCCCCAGATCTCCAAAAAGTCTTGGATGATCATTCCAAGGTATTTGAGACTCCCAAAGGTCTCTCACCTATTCGTGATCATGATCATGATATTAATTTGATTCCAGGAAGTGTTCCTCCAGACATCAAGCCTTACAGATATCCCTATGCCCCAAAAAGTGAAATTGAACATATGGTTGCAAAAATGATAGAGGCTAGTATAATTCAACCTAGTCAAATTTCTTTCTCTGCTCTAGTAGTATGGTGCACACGAAGGATGGATCATGGCGCATCTGTTTGGATTATAGGGAGCTCAAAAAGATCATTATTAAAGATAAATTTCCCATTCCTGTCATTGATGAACTATTGGATGAATTTCATGGATCAATTTACTTCACCAAGTTGGATCTTCATTCATGATATAATCAAATCAGAATGAAGATTGAAGACATTCTGAAAACAAAATTTAGAATTCATGAGGGTCATTATGAATTTTCAGTCATGCTTTTTGGCCTTAACAATGCACCTTCTACGTTTCAAGGCTTGATGAATTTCATTTTCAAACCCTTAGAAAATTTGTGTTAGTATTTTTTGATGATATACAAATCTATATAAAGTCTTGGAAGGATCATGTTCAACATGTTGACATGGTGCTCAAACTATTGGAGGAAAAAAAATTATATGCAAAAAGCTCCAAATGTTTCTTTGGAGTACAAGAGGTGGAATATCTCGGTCATATTGTATCTCATGAAGGTGTTAAGGTAGACCCTAGCAAAATTAAAGCCATTAAGGAATGGAAAATCTCCACATCCATAAAGCATCTATGATGATTTCTTAGGTTGACAGGATAGTATTGCAAGTTTGTTAAGAATTATGGGAGAATATCAGCATGTATAACAACATTATTGAAGAAAGATGCATTTTTATGGACTCCAGAAGCAATAAAGGCCTTTGAACATCTTAAAGAGGCAATGTGCCAAGCACCGGTCTTAGCTACGCTGGATTTAAAAAAACCTTCATTGTGGAATGTGATGCCTCATGAAATGGAATTGGTGTTGTTTTAACGCAAGAAGAAAGATCCATTGATTTCGAAAGTCATCCAATCAGAGGAAAGTATTTACACAAAGCTATTTATGAGAAGGAAATGTTGGCAATACTACATGCACTTAAGCAATGGAGACCCTACCAAATGGGAAGACACTTCAAGGTAAAAACGGATCATGATAGTCTTAAATACTTTTTAGAACACAAATTATCTTCAGAAGAGCAACAAAAATGGGTCACAAAGATGTTGGGTTATGACTTTGAAATCATATACAAAAAATGGAAGAAAAATGTTGTGGCATATACACTCTCAAGAAAGGATGAGGATGTGGAAGCATTGCTTTGTGCCATTTCTATTATCCAACCATATTGGATAAGTGAAGAAATGGATGAATGTAAGAATGATGAAGAAGTGTGGGCACTCATTCAAAAGACACAACAAGATCCTAGTACATTTGATACATTTACCTAGAAAAATGATCTGTTATGGTACAAAGATCGCTTATACCTATGTCATAATTCCCAACTCAAACAAAATATTATTATGGAATTGCATGCCTCTCCCTTAGGAGGGCACGCAAGACTTTTAAAAACTTACCACAGTGTTAAGAACAAGTTTTTTTGGGATGGCCTTAAAACTAATATTCAAATGTTTGTGGCAGAATGTTTGTTTTTCCAACAAAATAAAGTTGAAACAATTAAGACTGCAGGCGCACCTGGGGTTAGATCGATGGAGTTCTTGACTTGAAAGTACAGAGGAACCCCTGCGGGGGAGGTGAAGATGTCCTCATACTCCTCCACGACCTTGTCCATCTGTAGTTGTCGTGTGGAGGGGCCCTGTCTAGAGGTCGTGGCCACCGTCTTCTTATTTCCTTGAGGGCGTATCATCAGGAAAACAAATTTCCCAGTTTTGGAAATGAGCTTATTGCATTGTTTTATAGTAATCAAAGAGATGGCGGTAGGTGGTGCTACCTTCAGTATCCTGTACAACTTATTTCCCAAAGTAACAATAACATCATGGGGCCTTGATTCATACATAGCATGTCGCTTCCACAAGTATGGTTGTCCTAATAATACATCAAAAACTTCAAGGGGAGCAATGTCACACAATACCTCATACGTGAAGGGCTTGATGTTGTATGGAAGGTGACACTCCTAGCTCACGTGAAGATCTCGTCCTTGGTATAGCCACTCAATGGTGTATGGTTGTGGATGTGTTGTGGTCGGTAAGCCTAGCCGCTTCATAACCTCTACCGAAATGAGGTTCTTTTGGCTCCCGCTGTCGACAATGAACTGTAGTGGGGAACCCTTTACCCACATCTGGGAGTGGAAGAGACGCTCCTCCTCCTCTGCATCTTCGGGTTCCTCCTTCTGGATCTTCGTGGAAGAAAAAAAACACAAGTCACATCAAGGTGGCAAGTCACCTTCACTGGAGACAAAGGAGGAGGAACTTTAAAAAAAAGGCAGCTGAGGAGATGAGGGGCAGAGCACCCCATTCATTTTGAAGAAATGTGGCAAGGAGCAACATGAAGGTTTAAGGAAAAAGCAAAAATCAGACAAGTCATAGGTGGATCGCACTGTCTTAACAGAAGGCGATCTTGATGAGATCATGGATAAAATAAGAGACACCACAATCGAGGTGCTACAGCAGTTTGAGCAGCGGTACATGCATACTTTAGGGAGCGTCCAAAAAGATCTATGTGAGCTATAGATACAAGCAAGTAGGATACAAGTGGGTACCGGACAAGCGAGCGCATAGCAAGCGAGCATGGCACCTGGGATGAGCCAAGAAGTAAAGTTAGTAAGGTCCCTTGACCTTAGGACTATTGCTTTACCAGATGGGTCTCTTCGCATGGAGTCAACCGATGATCACATTATCCTTAGCAAAATCAAGAACATTGGGCTGAATATAGTGGTGCTCTCCAACGACATCCTCCAAGCACTGCATGCAGGGATGGCAAATGAGTTAATATCCCAGGAGAAACGTGCCCTCAACCTCATTAGCGAATACATAGTGAACAATGAGAATAGTTTCACTGAAAAGACATAGGCTATGAAGGAAAAGGAGTCACTATAGGCACATAGTTCATGACTAGAATCAGCAGTTGTAGAGGCATGCGAGACAGTGCCTGAGCTTCACATCCTGGACAATGCATAACCAAAAGCAAAGATCATAAAACTAGCTGCTAGTGCGTGCGAGGCTAAGGCAGAGGTTGGCCGAGTACAGTTCAAGCTCAACATGAAGATCACAGAGCTATAGTTAAAGTTGTAGCCCACCACTCCGCTTGAGGTTTGGGAGCAGCACGAAGTTGTAGTAAAGACAAGCATGGTTGCCTTGGATGCACCAGTCGTTGACTGTAAAACATTGTTCGAGCAAGAAATGGAGTTAGTGACCAATCTACAGGAGGATCCAAACCTGCAGACATTGAACACTGAGGTCAAGGAGCTGTAGCAATAGTATGATGAAGTCAGGGCGACTGCGCGCTCCATGGCACTAGCACAATGCCTTACTAAACTGCAGGAAGGAAGGCAAATCCTAACACAGGTGGAGAAAGTGTAGAAAAACAAGGCCTTTCTAAAGGCCAGGTTGAAGCCATGGTTGGAAGAAGCTTATCGAGTCACGAATACTATCCAGGATAAGCTTAAAGGGTTGTAGTAGACCCAACAGATCATGAGGTTGGTCGTAGAAGGACCAGCCATAGAAAAATTGGTCGATGAGGTTCAACAGGAAGAAACGTAGAGTGCTACCAAAGTTGTGGTAATTCAAGTGGAGCTAGGGGGTCTTCCCAATAAGATCACAGCACTAGCAGAGTGACTTGAGGGTGAGTAACGATCTTTGTGTTGGGGGCCTGTTGGGATGGGGTCCCCTAGGTCAGTTTTGGACTTAAGATAACCCAAGTTTTGATACATCTTGTAAATAATGTAAAGTCTCCACGATTTTGTGGATGCAGAGCATGTAGATGATTAGGGTTCAAAGGGGTTTAGCCCCTTATTTTATGTAAACTTTGAGTCGGTTTTGAGATCCACCCATGGTCCGTGGAACATGGGATTGTATGAGAAAGGCTATAAATAGGTGTGTCTTAGAGGTTCTAAGGCATGTCTATGATGTAATGGGTAGATAGAAGAGATAATAGCGAGAAGAAGTGGGTCAGATAGGAGAAGAAAGGCTATGCAGCTGAGTGCGTAGAGGCCTAGGTAGAGTCTGCAGATAAGTGTGCAGACCCCTGAAATTGAGTGCGCAAACCCCTGTGACTGAGTGTGCAGGGCAGTTTTGAGTCTGTAATACTAAACTGAAGATCAATAATGACAGTCTCCGAAGCATTCTTGCTTATTTCTGTTTACTGCTGTTAATATTATATGATGTTGATGAATAATATGTTTTATGGAATATTGATGGAATGTTGTGTGATTCTCTTTAATAATTCTTAATAAATGTACGTAATGAATCAAACACATAGTGAATGCTTTCAGTTGTGTGTTCACTGCTGAAAAGAAAAATGCCAAAGAACCACCACTAAGTGAGGCCTCGACTCAAAAGAAAAATAGTTGATACAAATTGAGGAGCCAAGGGCCAGTTTCTGAACAAGAGCTGACAAGGAAGAAATTGAAGGAACACCTGGTAAGAAGAATCACACCACCTATTAGCTTAGCTCAAAACAGTCACGATAAGTTTGGAAAATTTGACACAATTAAGAACACTTCCTCGAATGGTAAAATCATGTCCACCATTCCGGAAGTTTCAAACAAGGCCACTTTCCCATACACTTCGGAAATGCTTGCTGTGCTTGATTATAATATAGTCGAAGACATGAAGAAATCTCATGCTAATATTTCAATCTTCGAGCTGACATGGATAATAATCCAGCAGGAACTGCTTGTTGAAGTCCTTAACCAACCTTGATGAGATGATAATGCTTTGCAGAAGGGTTCTGGTAATTCTTTGGGTCCCCTGGAGTTAGTTTTTAATGCGTTAACATTAAAAGCTAACACACTCTACCCTCCATTTTTATTGACTTTCAAAATTTTTAATTACAATGCTCATAATTGCTTAGTTGATTCTAGTGCATCTGTAAACATAATTTCTTTTGCTATAGCCAAGAAAATCAATGCTAAATGGGATAAGATTGATGCACAAATTAATTAGTTGGACATGTCTCTTTTCCATGCTATTGATGAACTCAAAAATGTTCTTATTCTTCTATCATCTGATCAATAGTGTCACCAATGCATAAACATAGTAATTGTGGACAACCCAAAAGCCTACAGTGTATTGCTAAGTAGAGACTAGTCTAAAAAAATACAGAGGTATTTTGCTACTGATTAGTCGCATTTATGGCTTTAGTAAAAGGGCACGAATAACCAAATATGGGTAGTGTCATGCGGAAAGAGTTATATTTGCGGACAAATCTAACCTCCCTAGGAGTCTAAGACTCTCTAGTGACAAACAAACCAAACAAGAGAAATCCTTCTCTAAATATACGTTATTCTATGAGAGATCAAGTGTTTTTCGATCTTACCTTAGGTCCAACGCTTGTTGTAGCAGTCCAGCCTTGCTGATCCAGATGAGCTCCTCCTTCACTTTAAGACCTGCATACACTAACAAAGCAAACGATTACATAACACCTGAATATTCATCATAAAACAAAGCATATTCATCACATAGACCAAGGAGTACATGAAATAATTCATTAACAATAAATCATTGAGAAGAATGGACTTATTTGTATTAAGGAAACAAAAAAGGAACCATTACAACCTGAGCCTTGGTGTTGTGCAACCTCCTCCCAGGGTCCAACAAGAGATTTCCTCTACTTTGACAAGCTCACCCACTCCCAATATGGCAACAAGGAAGGATAGTGATCTCTCCTCACAAGTCAACAATGGAAGTCCTAATTCCAGCAGCATTTACCCTTTAGAATGTTCAGCTTTCAACCTTCCCTCCTTTGGCCCAATGCCTGTATTTATAGTATTCTAGAGGAGGTTATTCAGTTCCAACATCAATGGGATACTCCCTCTTTTGGATGGGGTAGCTCGTCTCTTGATGGGATAAGCTCCTCTATCATAGGGATGCATGAACCATCTGGAGGCACTCAATACACGTCAAAAACTCTTCTAGAAGGCTCTAGAAGTGACCACAAGTAACTTTTTAAAGATGAAACTCGCGCCTTTTGACCTTTACAGGGGTACGCACCCAACCTTTAGCTTACAGAGCGTACAAGTACGCAGGTACATTGTATTTGGGGTGCGTACACGCAGGCAAGGTAGAGAGAATCTGCGTACCCAGAGATAAACGTGTTTTTAAGTGACTTTCTCTCTTTTGAAGTTTTGACATGAAGAGCAGAGGTATGGGGCTTGACAAAGGGGACAATGTGGCTATTGATGGGGCCATATAACTGCAGATAGTCAAGGTGACAAAATTTAGTGTAACAGATTGCCCCCTAAAGTACGAAGCCTGTAATAGATAAGGGTGTTAAGTCATATAAGAAGGGTGAAGTACTTTATCATTTCGAGGATCATCTTGTGGATAGTCTGGTTGGAACCTGCAATTTTCAACACAAAATACATGTATAATATCATATCATACTGAGGCAGGCATTCCCATACTCAGATTAAAACTTTAACTATTGGACTAACTACTCTGGTACAAGAATGATTTCATAATACATCATAATCATAGACTCGTGTAGACACAGTATGGATGCAGCCATCTGTTTATGATTGGTCTACAACATAATGAATACAAAACTCCTCGCAGCCTGGATGGTGGAGATTAGATCCAGGGTCTTCATTTCTGCTCCCCGAATTGGTACGATTCTAGCCATGTGAATGAATGAGTCGATGTCGAACATGGTAGAAACCACTTGATTACCAGTCAATGATGTAAACTGTTAACAAGCGTGAGAGCGACCACCAGCAATGTCAATGGTTCTCAAAGTACCCAGCACAATCCCTGAGATGTGAATGAATGAGTCGGTGTCGAACATCTCATGGAATCCTTCGATCGCAAGTCAATGATGAAAACTGACGTCGAAGGCGAGAAACCTGCCATTGATGCATGCAGACTCCAAGGTACTGCCGATTTCTAAGTCAAATTTCTAGATAATGTGCTGATGTCGATAGAAAGCGACTCGTTGTAGGCAAGCCCACAACACGAAACCATAGTTCGAGTTGAAGAAATGTTGCTGCAAGGACTGACTCAATGATGACATAATGAATGATAGGTATTTTGTGGTTGAATGTTTTGTTTACAGACCTCTTGAACACATAACGACACGACAGATGGTTTGGTGATAAATGACTCAAAGTCGACTCCCATAACCCGGCTAAAGACACCAAATGATCTTGGTCAACTGTGAGGTAAAGGATTTCCCAACCCAGGTGAATGAATAAGTGTCGTGTTCAAGAGTGGTAGTAAGGTTTTTCTTGAGACAAAAGGATATCAAATAGGCTCATTCTTCTCATTTTTCCCCCACCATTCTGGCAAGTACCTCTTTATTTTTTACAAGCTTGAGGATGATAACATATGCTTGTTTGTAAGCTCATCCTTCGGATGAGTCCAACTTAGTTTTTGATGCGAACCCTAAGAAGGAGTGGTCCGTTCCTGTTTGTAATAGAACAGGTCCTTTACTGTGAAATTTTAACGAGTCCAGTATAGGAGAAACTCGGCGCTTTTTATATTTAGAGAGTCTGAAAAACTTAGAAGACTCCAGATTGAACTTTCTCGTAAAGTTGTGTCTCCTAAGCCCGAAAAAGTATAAAATAATACCTAGGAGAACCGCTTGATCTTGCGACCAAGGATATTTTCATAGTTAGTGTCTTTGACCTGAAAAGTAAAAAGCGATCAAGGACACGCCGTTTTATTTCCAATATCGAATTTGAACGACAAAAATCCGGCAATCTTTTCTTGTTTTTTCGGTCAGAAAAGGGTTGTAAGAGGACCGTCTTTTAATTCCGTTTTAACGAGTGTAAAAGAAACGCTCGGCAATCTTTTCAGTTTTTAGGAGTCAGAAAAGGGCTTAAAAGATGACTCTGATGTTTGATTTGTGAAAAAGTGACAAGTTTCCCTGAAAGTCCCTTTGTCCTGCACAAAAGCGAAACATTACTCATACCTGTTTGAGATGGGCAAAAAATGCATTAAAATGACCTTCCATGGTGAAAAATAAACAAAAATAGCATTTATTCATCCAAAAACCCTATAAAAAGACCTTTTACCATGTCATTTTTACCATTTTACTGTTGAGGTTGAGAAAAGAGCTTTTGGCAAGAAACTTCTCGTGGAGATTGCGGAAAATCAGACTGTCGGAATCGAACGCTGTCACCTCCAAGTAATCCACAACATCCTCCTTTTCAATTTCATCCATTTAGAATTCATTTTTAGGTTTTAGTTTTATTTTTTGGAGGCAAAGGGGTTTTGCGATGCGCTCCTCGGGGTACGCAGGTGGCGCATGGGTAACCTGCGTACCCCGACCTTTTTCTTTAAAGGAAAAAGGGTCGGGGTACGCAATCTACCTTCAAGCCAGGTGCGTACCCACGCTCTGTCTCTGAAGGCAGGGTGCGTACCCCGTGCAAAGTGCACCCTAAACTCACAACTTCCAAATGCATCTTAAAAATTTGATTTCATGATCACTAAAACACTTCTTATGGTGTGTAGGATACTCACCATGCTGGATTGGAGAGAAAGAGAACATGAAGATGTTGATTCGGCCGCTTTGAATCATCAACCGACTATTGATGCTTTGCGAGCATGCGGTTTATACAAATACTAGGTCATTCCCGGCATGAGGGCTCAGGTACCATTTTTGGAGTGGCTGGTCGAGAGGTGGCATGTCCAGGATCAGTGCTTCTACATCGGAGGCATTCAGCTCGAGATTGAGGCCTCTGACATATACTTCCTTACTGGTTTGCCTAACAGGGGTGAACACCTATCTCTATTCGGGACTAGGCCGGGTGGCCAATCCCTTACTAGCCTCCGGCTAGAGTGGTGTAACAACCAGGACCAGGACAAGGGGATTGAGATCAAATTCATAACCCGTCCTGA